>MJUU01021507.1:38282-160502 GCA_002080025.1 Modiolus philippinarum
CCCAAAAATTGCCCCCCCAAAAAAAATTTAACCCCCGAAAATATTTTTTAATAAAAAAAGTAAAACTGAAAAAAAAAATCGAAAAAGGGTATGTGATAAAGGGTAAGCCATGCGATAAAGGGTATGACGTCATAGTGTGAATACGGAATGAATGTCATGCACTGTATCGCATATTCAAAACGTCTGTATTTATTACTAAATACATGATAAATGTAAATATCATAGTGCGGAAGTGTAATTTGATTTCAATATGAAATATTAAACAGTTTGCAGTTATTGACCTAATATGTCAGTAAATTTTAGATTGGATGAAAGAAAGCCCGAATATTGAATTTACTGACAGTGTATATACCAGATTAGGACAAACATATGACCGTTTATTTTTTCCGTCACTCCATATTGAACATGAGGTTGCACGCATTGTTGTGCTAGGTATACCCCAATCGTATTAAAAATGGAAATATGGCCATGTGCCGACAAACAGGAAGTTAGATTAGATAGATTAAACTTATTTTATTGCTAGATTTAACAATTGGATTGGACATTAGTTATACCAACTTACAAAGGTCCTCTCCATAAAATATACATAAATACAATTTACATGCATCAGCAACATAATCAAATAATGATTCACAGTACTATTATATAATACAATAAATAACAGGAAGTTGATCAAGGTGACCAAAATTTCATTAAACTCATTCCCCTTATATATAAAGTCGAACGCCAAACTTAAAATAAATCGGCCCAGCAGTAGCTGAGAAAAGTGGGACGAAAATTTCCACTATGTTCAATGAAGGAAAAAAAAGCTAAGTCCCGTCAAACAGGAAGTTGATATCATAAGGCAACCAAAATGGCAGACGACGCATTCCTCCTATATATAAAGTCAAATACCAAATACCAAATATGAAATAAATTGGCCCAGCAGTAGCTGAAAAAGTGTGACGAAAATTTTAATTATGTTCAATACTAGTGAATGGAAAAGTGGTTAAATCCCATCAAACAGGAAGTTGATATTATAAGGCTACCAAAATGGCAGACGACGCATTCCCTTTGAAAATAAAGTCAAATACCAAATTTGAAATAAATCGGCCCAGTAGTAGCCGAGAAAAGTGCGACGAAAATTTTCACTATGTCAGTTCAATAAATGGAAAAATGGCTAAGTCCCGCCAAACAGGAAGTTGATATCATAAGGCGACCAAAATGGCTGACGACGCATTCCCCTAACATATAACGCCAAATACCAAATTTGAAATAAATCGGCCCACCAGTAGCTGAAATAAATGCGACGAAAATTTTTACAATGTTCAATAAAGGGGAAATGGCTAAGTCCCGCCAAACAGGAAGTTGATATCATAAGGCGACCAAAATGGCAGACACCGCATTCACCCTATATATAAAGTCAAATACCAAATTTGAAATAAATCGGCCCAGCAGCAGCTGAGAAAAGTGTGAAAAACTTCGGAAGGATGGACAGAAGGACGGACGGACAAGGGTATTCCAATATACAACCCACTCACGAGTGGGGGTATAATATAAACGGTCAGCACGTGATGTTTTTTTTTACCATTTAAGGTTTCAGAAATGTACTAGGATAAACAGTATGCATGTATGTTTTTCATATTACCGGTTTGACTTAAACCTGAGAGATGATTCGTGCCGTGAACGGAAAACCGAACGGGACATGTTCACCTCTGCGGAGCATCTGATGTCTCTATCGTTTTTATGAGTGGGCGCACTGAGTGCATTAGTTTTTTTATGTTATGTATGCAATTTTCATATATTGTATAAACAAATGCATCATCACTTTTTGATTATTATTCTGTTTTACATCATTTTTCTTATTTTATCTGCAAGGAATAGACATAAGTTGTCGAAATGGCCCTATGCAGAAAAAAAAAATACAGTAACTTCGGTATTTAGTTATTTGTCCAGGATCTGCATGGGCTTCGGTGATGCTGTTCGATTTTTAAGAAGATTTATTTATGGGCAAAAATCAAAACGGTGTTCAAATATTAAAAAGGGGATAATCAGTTAAAAATCATCACTATGAACTTTTTTTATTAGATGATATACCTTGTAAGCTATTTAAATGTTCAAACTCTTTTTTGGCAAGGCAATATAAAGCCTTAGCAGTATGCAAATCGGATACAAAGTACAAAAATTCTGTCTGAAATATCTTTAACAATTTCAAAATATTGCTAAAATATGTTGTTTCTATTAATCAAGTAACAACAAAAAAGACAATTCTGAGTTTAATTGCAGGTTTACAGAATTTTTTATATCGTACATTTATATTCTTTAATATTCATATCCCATAAAGACAGGCAGTTTGAAACTTTTAGACTCATTATAATTGCCGATTTGTTTAATGTTTGGTATTGAGTAAAAATGTTGGAATCTAAAAGAAAAGATTTCTAGGTTCGATAAGTATACTTTAGAATACAAAATGTTTTTATTAAATCACGCCAGATATGTCGCTATTATTAGCTATCATATGAAGACCATGTCAATAACAATTAACACCTTCAATGCTCGTTTAATTGTCATATTTTCCCAAAGAAATGATTTTTTATTAATGTACACTTAATGACTCTGTACAAGGCCGACAAGTGCGTTTGACAATATTTTGAGATCTGTCCTAGTGTCCTTGTAATTGAAAAACAGAGAAAATACACAAACATTGATTTTAATGTTTCTCACTCTTTTTGTTGCACACCAAAAAAAAGAAATAAGTTTTTTTTATCAGGTGTTGGATCGCATTGTCGTGAGAATAGAGTTTCATGTACCTCTTTTGTGGCGGTCTTACTGATTTTTTATTTGTTTCTTTTAGAATCAATTTAAAGTTGTCGTGTTAAGGTTCAGCTTAAAATAGGTTCATTCCGTGACGAGATATCTCGGCATTTGTTCCACTGTTACAAATACAGTCCTGTCACCTGCTAGCTGTCCAGGGAATTCTTCTCCGTCTTCAAACGCACATGAGATCTTTCTCAAAATATACCGTAATGTTTCCATTGTATAACTATACAAATATTAGATTTTACCTGATGTGTCTTCTGCAAAGCCTATCCTATAGCCATTAATTGACTATATCAGCTGTTGTGGAGATTGACTGATTGTTGCTTAACTCCAAGTTTAACAATGCTGTTGTGGAGAAATTGTCACTTCACTTACACTTTCTTCAATAAGAGAAATCGTCAATTTAGCTTTCGTACTTCCATGAAACAGAGTCAGTATTAGCAGATTTTACTGATTTCTGCAGACAACCTCTATGTGGTTCCATGGATAAAGATCAAGTACAGATTGCACTTTTTCTTCCTCTTGTGTCATCATTTTTATTTTATGTGCACTGATGAGACATAAGTTGTCGAAATGGTCAAATGAAGAAAGTAAATTTACAGTGACCTCGGTATTTCGTTGTTACTTTTGGGGATTTGTTGCTTAGTTGACATCTATATTGTATCTGCTTGGTTGTAATAAATTCATATAGAAAAAAACATTTGCCTGTTTTCAAAGTGTGAATAGACGAAGTTACTACATTAGATGAGGATTCAACCCCCCTTTTTGGACTCGGGAATTGGGCCTTATTTTCGGTGTACTTTGGACTTGACCGCTTGAGTCCATGGACTCCACGGACTTAAAAGTCATAGCATTTTGGACCTGTACCTCAAATTAATAATAAAAAAAAATAATTATAATAAAAATGGACGCTGGACATCATTTCAAATTTTGGGTGTACTCTGGACTCAATGGGTTAAGGGGTTATTTACCTCCATTTACGTTTGGTGAATCTATTGAAACTTTCGCAACAGTGTATGAAGTAGAGTTTGAAAAAATACTTTAAAACTTAGTTGTTCCTTACGTATTTTTTATGTTTGCATTCCTAACTTGAGAATTAAGATATCGTAATTTTAAAATATATTGTCACAAATATAGCTAACATATAACATTCCAGATTATTGTTTTCCAAATATATCTATAAAGTTATGTTACATTTGAAATGCAAAACCAATCAGTGTAACATTTTTCATGGGTTTCCTTAAAGAAAGTGTTCAGTAATATTGGTTACAACATTCATTTTAATATATTTACCAAATGATTACAGTTATCATTGAAATTTTTCAATAATATTCAAAGCAATCTAAGTTGTTATATATATAAATATACTTCTTGTAAAGAATAAATAAGTGACAATCAGTATTTTCAAGTATTTTGGTCTGCCACATTACAGTTATGATTTTTTTTCCAGACTAATGGAATCTTTATCAGAAGCACAAGGAGATATAGCATCAATGATGGCAACTGTAGATAGTTTGGATAACCTGTTATCTACACACCAGTAAGTCTTTATCATATTTTCGTGTAAAACAAAACAGAAACAAAACAAAGAAAAAGATCAAAACCGATTAGAAAAAAGGCAAGAAAAAAAAAACAATAAATACGCACAAACAGACATAATAGGGTCTGTAAGTCTCGTCCAATATTGAAACTTACGGGCACATAAATTCAACCCGGAAGTTACACTTTTAACAAAAATATATGACGTTTCAAACAAAAAAATTGAACATCCTAATTCTTAAACGTCATTTTTTCGCGGTAAATGTTTTCAAATTACAATTTTATCGTAATTTCCCGGTGCACATGACGAGACTTACAGACCCTATTGCATTAATGCTTAGTTCTGAGGAGTGACCATTTCAACAACTTACTTCTCTTCAGTGGAGCTAAAAATCAATCTTTGGGAGATCAGAAAACAAGTAAACAAGTTAGAAAGTAATACTAATACTAATATCGAGAGAATGTCAAACACAAGAAAATCCCGAAATAAGAATCTGTATCTGTTGTGAGTAAAAATAGGATCACCGGACTATAATGTTCAAATTGGGTATGACCATTTTATTTCTTGTTCTAGGACAGATATTTGATGTAATTTTAGCACACGCAAAAGGGATACAGGTTGTTTTATATCGGGATATTGGGCACAGACTAGGACTATGAACTCGGATCCTCTGTAAGCCCAAATAACAATTATATTCTGCTGGAATGCTTTTATCTTCATTTCAAAAGTGTGTTTTCTTTATCAATGGTCTCATATCTCCTGTCAAGCTAACCAAACAAATTGCACAATTAGACAGAATATTTCACAACAAGAAATTTTTTTCAAAAACGCAAGATTTAAATTGTTGTTCAAGTATTCATGTCCATACATTACTGAAGCCCCCTTTTATTCTTTCTAATTTTCTAATAATTTCTTTCTTATTTGTATCTTCAAGAAGATAGTACTTCTGGGGCATTGGAAATGGTGAATAAAAGGATATGGAGTAAATGCAAATGAGACAAAGTCTCTACAAATGCATGGTAAAAAACAAGCAAAGGAACAACGCTTTTTTGGAGAGTGTCAGAACATCGAGCCCTTCAAAATGATATTGGTTTTTTTATGTTTAAAAACTGTCGAAATTTCTCAAAACTAAATTGAAGTTTTCGAATCGTTAATAAAAAAAATAAGAATATAAAAATGCGTAAGACTAGACAGAATTGACTTATCTCTCACTGTTCACAATAAAGATGACATATGAAATGCGTTTTCATATATTTAAGGCACTGGATATGATTACACAGATATGTAATAATAACGGAAAATTATTGTTACACAAAGTTATAATATTCTGAGTACATTTCTGCATGCAAAATGTTATTATTCTGTGTAACATTGAGATGTGTAACAATAATTATAATATTATTATATCACACGGAAAATATCAGTCCTGTATCCGGTAATGTACTCTGGATATTATTTTTGGTGTAACAACAATTTTCCGTTATTGTTACATATCTGTGTAACCGTATCCAGTGCCTATATTTAAACTCCTAAAATGTACAGTACTGGATAAAATACACATTGTAGTGACCATGCCTCCTTAGGTTTACAGTTGACTCTTTTAGACAGCGTATGTATTATTAGGGGACACAGATAGAAATTGGTTTTTCGTTCGAATGTTCGATTTCCGTTCAAAACAGCAATTGCAATCCTGAATCAGGTTATTCTGAGAATCGCTTTGCCTTTTTTGTAAAACGAGTATTAGAAAATTAAGGAGGAAATTATGACAATGTTTTTTAGCTTAGATGTCACTTCTTTTGACAAGTTATTGCAATCTTAAGATAGTTACAAAAATATGTAACATTCGACGCACCAGGTCTCACTCCTGGAGTTTATGTGAATATATCTGTGTTATTATATAAATAGCGGTGATTTATCCAGTTTTCTCAGTAAAATAAATGTTATATTGTCACCGGTGAAAATAAAGGATTTCTAGTCACTGGATGACGTCTTAATGAAGCGACGTCACAATATATCTTCAATGTCGTAGTTAAGTAAACAACCGGTGTATTGAAATGAAAAAAATAATCCGCATCTAATGTCTCGTTTTTTTGAGTAGAAAATTTATATTATTAAAATTTTTGTTGTTAAGGTATTCATATCCAAACATTATGACTAATTGGCTAATAGACTCATATCCAAACATTATAACTAATTGACCGTCGTGAATATCAATAAAAATGTCACTCGGGTCGATCAACGCAGTGGATTAATCTCGTTGCGGAACAAAGTTCCGCAACCGGTTTAATCCTTCTGCGTTGTTCGGCACTCGTGACATTTTTATTGATATTCACGACGGTCAATTAGTTAGACTGTAATTATTTCTAGAATCTGTATCTTTAACGAATTGTCATTTTAACCATTTTTGTGCCATGGGCCTATTTTGGGCCTAATATTTTTTACTACGTTCAGTGCCATCGGGCCTATTTTAGGCCTATGTTGTTTTTCTGACGTGGGAACAATAGAGATCTATGACGTCGTCAATTTTGGCGTACCTCCACGACTATCAATTTACCGACGTCTTTTGGCGCGTTTTCATTTTTTTCGGTGTCTGTGTCCATATTGCGATAATTTGTGTAATATTAAAGGGTAGATTATGAAATTTTGTAGCAATCTTTTTGAATACTTGACGCTGACTATCTTTGCTTCCTAGTAATATTTTTAATTGAGATTTTGATGTAATATGAATTGTTTGTTATCATTTTTCTTTTGTTTTCTTTTGGCTTTTGATTTAGGTTGAATTATGAATTCATTTTTCAATGCCGAACGTGACAAATTACGTGTATTAGTACCAGCGACGTAATACCATGTTAAACTTAATTAATGTTTTATTAAATATTGAAAGGTTTGCAAAACTTTTCTCTTTTTTTTTCTTCGAAAAATTGAAAATGGAATATGCTTTCGATAAAACTTTATAAATCTTACTCTCAAACATAACTGGTACATTTAGGACACACACAATTTTATTTTTTTTAAATAAAAAAAAGTAGTGATCACAGCTTGGCATGTCGAGATCACGACATAGTATATTGGGATCACATCTTAATAAGCGCTCGACTTAGTATGTCGAGATCACGACTTAATAAGTTGTGATCTCGACATGCTAGGACGTGATCTCTACATACTAAGTCTTCCTTTTGACTTGCTTAATCGTGATATCGACATACTTAGTCGTCGTAATCTTGAAATACTATGTCGTGATCTCGACTTGTGATCTCGACATAAGTAAGTCGCGCTCTTGACATGCAAAGTCCAGCGACCGACATACTTTTTTCCAAAAATATCAAGTTGTGTGTCCTGAATGTACCACCGCACAAACATAAATCATCCGTAAAAAAATCGGCAAACGAATACCATTTGATAATTTCAATTAGCATATCAATGCATTCTTTTGATATTTAAATTAAAATTATCTAGACTTTAACTATATATAACCATGGAGGTATAAACATATGTTTATACCTCCATGATTCTTTAACGGGAGATAACCGACCGAGTTTTCTCATTGAGACAGCATGACAAAACCAAAATGAACTAGTAAGAATTGTCTGATATGTTCTAAAATAAATCACATTTTCAGTAATTTGATCATTTTAAATATAAAGTCAGCAAATGATGTAAGATTTTGTACAAATTATTAGTGATTTTTCGTCTATTTTTGTACAAATTTTAATTTGTACAAACTGAAAATACAAACTATAATTTGTACAAAAATACAATTTGTACACAACATATATATAGGTAGGTATGGGACCGACTCCGACCTGCCGTTGGGTGTGGGGTTTTCCCACCGTTCATTGAAGATCTTATGGTGGCTTTGAGTTGTTATTACTCCCCTTTGGGTCGTTGTCTCTTTGACATATTCCCCGTTTCCCCTCTTTTTTCTATGGATAAATTAAATTGGAAAAGTCGGTTAAGAGTAAAATGTTTATTTTTCAAACTATTTTAGGAAAATCCGTTCTTATTTTTCGGTAATATTGTTCACTCAAAGACTATCTGACAAAATTATTATTATTTCAAGATGGTATGATCCGGTTCCCCTTAAAAACTAAAAGGCGATAAATTTTAGAATGATGTATACTTTGTCGCGCGCTACTCATAAATTATCGGGAGTTTTAACCCTGGGTTTAAGTTCATCATATTAGAAGACACCAAAATTAGCATTTTTCTCCTAACCGACTTTTTTAATTATCCATTAAAAGTAAGTTAATTAACTGACTTCTCTCTCTAATACTACTCGGGCATAACCTTTAAATAGCTTCATGTATTATTAGTTTTGTAACGATACACCGATATATCGACATATAGCGGTATTTTTCAACAAACTAGTTACACTGGTACGAAATCCAGCGTATCGATACGTATCGTTTTATGACTTCTGCTAAAATTTCAGAATCAGTACCACCTAAATGCTTGAAATTTTCTGATTTTGGTATGGAAAAGTGAAATACAGGACAAACAAATGTATTTCGAAACGGAAATGAACACGCTTATCTCACTAAACAATAATCAAAAAATGTACAAATGAATTAGAATGGAACACTATTTATTTTAAAACTGTTATTTATTAACAAATTTAGTGCCAAAAAGTACTCCAAATAATCATGTCATCTGACGGGACACTTAAATGCATCATGTCATATAATGTTACACTTAAATCATAAACATAATTAATTCTGGAGAGAATAAATATTACTTTGACAGAAAAAAATTATAACACAGAGATATCATAGAGTGAACTCCCATGAAAACCGGGAGTGACATCAGGTGCTCCGGAAGGGTAAGCATGTCCTGTAAGTTACTAATAATGTAGATAACAAGTTTAGAGTATAACAAAAATAATAATTTTTAATGGAAATCTTTCTCTGCTCCCCAGTTTTTAGGATATATGAAGTAAACGCACAAATTCTCTACAAAATATGGTAAACAACGCTTTTATTATTGTTCTTCTTCAATTCGAAGTCACTATGAGGACTACAAACTAAAAATCCCAATAAACATCGTTTTATTTCGGCATCAAGTAACTGTTCTACCACTAATTTATCCATCCATTTAACAAGTGCATTCGCCGTTTTGCATTTGCGCCGACTTTTTCTTTCATTTGTGCCGATTTTTTTCTTTCATTTGTGCCGATTATTTCTTTCATTTGCGCCGATTTTTTACTCGTTAATTTTTTCATTTGGTCACACTATAATAATGAAATTTTAAAAATTTGCTTACGCAAAATAGCTTACACAGATTCAAAATAAAGCTCAAAGGGTGATAAAAATGGAATAAAGAAATATAGTGCAAGTGTTTAGCTAAGTACATATTGATACCAACAGAACCTGTAGTGGCTCTGTCTTTACAAGACGTATCGGTACTACATTGCTATCAGTAAGGTACAGTACCATACTTCACAGTTTATAGCCAGAATAAACCAATATTTTCAAGGTATTGTTGAATTATTTGATATAAGTTATGTTTTTTCTAATCTCAAATTTTTAGCTCCAACTTTTATCATGGAATTATCAACTTTTGCCAGTTCAAAAACAAAAGTAAAAAAGGTAACAAAATGCTGAAAATGAAATATATTTTGTATGAGGCATCAATGCACTTTCGAGATTTAACACCGCTTATTCCTAGGTTTAACAAAGATATCTTCTTTTAATGCATAGTACATGTAATTTACTTGTGCCATATAAAAAAAAATCGGCGCAAATGAAAAATAAAATCATCGCAAATGAAAAATGAAATCGGCGCAAATGAAAAATTTGAAATTTATAAAATCAGCGCAAATGTCAAAGTGCATTAGTTAGTTATCAAACACTGTGAAAAAACTTATCAAAACTCTGGTGTAAATTACTTTTGGAGTGTACAAATTCCATTGAAGTTTTAGATAAACTAAAATCAATACGAAGACCGGTTTCATCTATTGACAGTTATGATTTTGCTACACTTCATACAACCCTTCCACATAAATTGATTAAATCGAAATTGGGACTTATTAAATGGTCTTTCAAATTTTCTGGTCTACAATTCATTTGTTGTAATAAAAAGCAAGGATTCTTCTCTAAGATCACTTACAAAAATCATTGTTCCTGGACATGCGATGACATGATTAGGGCACTGAATCTTTTGCTAGACAACTTTTTTGTTCGTTTCGGCAACATCGTCTATCAACAGGTCATTGGAATTCCCATGGGTACAAACTGTGCACCTCTCAATGCAGATCTTTTCCTGTTCTGTTATGAACGGGACTTTATGGAAAAACTACAGGATGGAACCATACAAAACAATGATCCACTTATTTCAATTTTCAACGATAACAGCAGGTATATCGACGATATCCTTACTATTGACAATCCCCAGATTTTAGACTATGTCGACCTCATTTTTCCACAAGAACTGAAACTTAATAAAGCAAACAATGATTCTAAGTACTGCCTATTTCTCGATCTAACTATCACCGTTGAATCTGGAAAAATTAAAACTAAAATTTATGATAAAAGGGATGATTTTGATTTTACTATTATTAATTTCCCTTTTCTTGACGGCGACGTTCCTGCAGCACCATCATACGGGGTATATATATCTCAACTGGTACGATTCGCACGCGTCTGATCTACTCTTGACGACTCTAATGAACGTAACCTTACTATCACATCCAAACTATTACAACAAGGTTACAGATTTCATAGATTTATAAACAAATTTAAGAAGTTTTAAAGAAGATATAAACATTTGGTATCTAAATATAATGCGACTTGGAAACAGCTTATTACTAAAGGCATTTCTCACCCTTGTTTTTACGGAAATGTTGTTAACAAATGATAAAAAATCCAGAAAAAACTGGGACGTAACTTACATTCTTTACGTAATTCGGGATATTGACCGCATATTCTTCATGAATCCGTTAAATTGGCTTTGGGATCCAACGACCTGAAAATTTTACAATTATACTGGCCTCTCACTGATACTGCTGATGTCTACTGAAATCCATGACGATTCTTTACCAAACCCTTCGGGAAGTTTTGAATTTGATTATTATTCCGTAGTGCGACAGTGTTTTACCAGCAGACTAGGCTCCTTGAGCTAGCCGGCAGTTTAGCGGCGAGCACTCCTCGATCCATCTTTCTAAATTACGTTTTGCCTATTCTTTCCTTTACAAGATTGTGGTCTTAGAGTTAGTGGTCTACCTGTATTTGGTTTTATTTGTATGTTTATTATACTATAGGGAAACGGGAAAAAGAAAGGGGGGGGGGGGGTTTGGGTACCCATTAACCGGTTTAACCCTACTGCTGGCTGTTGCCAGTGCTGGTACCAAGTCCGGCTATCCCGACTTCCTATCGTTATCTATGTTTGTCTTTTGTCATTTTATTGTTTTTCTTGTGCAGTTCCCTGGTTGATTGTGATATGTGATTGTAATATTCGGCCATTGTAAGTGTTTCCTGTTATCTTTCCTTCATTAATTCAACAATGCACTTTGCTTATACCTTATAGTAAGTGCAAGACGGCCCCTAAAATGTTTTAAGCTTTTTTATTGCTTATTTAGAAAATCGCTATATCTATGTCTTTTGTTACTCGTGGATATTTGGTCGTCAGGTGATTTCAAATAAACTGAAAAAGTGCTCTCACAATCGCTGTCATCCATAGCCCGACAAAAAAAACCTACATATACATGTAAATAACCACGGGGTAATCAACGAGACAATTGTAAGAAAACTTGGCATATGTAGGCACTATTATCAGGTGGACATAATAAAAGTGTAAATTTGTGAAGAAAATATAAAATGCAAATAATTTTAAGTATGATATTTTTTTT
The DNA here is from genome assembly GCA_002080025.1 of Modiolus philippinarum. NCBI lineage: Eukaryota > Metazoa > Mollusca > Bivalvia > Mytilida > Modiolidae > Modiolus > Modiolus philippinarum. The sequence continues at coordinate 50,465 of MJUU01021507.1, forward strand.
TACATGAAAAACTCTTCTTGTTATTCGGATTTCGTTTGGTTTTATGCATTTTGACATTTTTTGAAATTACGGATTTCCTTTGTTTGAGTTCTAGTGCTGCTGATGAGGACTAAATTTCCGAAATGGCCATACAGCTCATTAAAGTTATTGCAGTTGGAGTTAACATATGTGTTATGGTCTCATGTTCATTTACTCCATATCCTGTCGTAAAATATCTCTTAAGTATATATAACGTCGTAAGGAATTTGTTAATTACTCAAACTTTTGCGTAAGGTACAAAAAAAATTGTATACTGAAGTTAAGATCGAGAATAGAACAACCATTTTCAAATGAATACTTAAGCTGTGTCCTTTGTAAATTGAATAGAGTTATCTTCTCTAAGATACTATACTGTTTATATACGATGTGATGGCATGACGAGAAGTTATTGATAATGCAGCTTAATCCTTATTATTTTCCCATCGTTGCCTTATGCATATGGTTCTTCAAGGATAAAAATCTAATACAGATTACGAATGCTCTGCCCATCACTGAACCTCCACAGGAAGGCGAATTTCCACTTTTCTTTTTTAATTTGTACAGGTACAATGTAGTTGGATATAACATGTCGGATTGTCCCGGAATTGCACTGATATAAAAATATTTCTGCGCAATAATATTGTCCAATCATTCACATGCCAAATCGTTAAATGCGTAGTATGCAACATAACACTTAAGTAAAGCATTTAACATTAACAAAATTGTCACCAGTCGTATCTATGAACCATCTATTGTTACCATCTGTATGGTCGATGTTATCTCATTTAACCCATTTTTTACTCACATGTATAAGTATATCGGATCTCATTTGATGATCAAAATGTTTGTTTAGATTAATTAGAGTAATTGGTGACATTATCATCAATGTCAGGGGTAAATCAGATAAACCATTTTGACACAGATGGTATTTATGAAGGCTTGCTATCTTGAATATAGCCCTTTTCAAAAAGTGTTATCTTTTCATTGATTTTAACTCTCCCATCAAATGGAGGTACAAACACTCTTCGTTTCCGATTATCACTCATACGGTTGGCTAACAATACACAACTTAAACCCTGAATATATTTTAATTATAGCAACATTAGTGCAGTGTCACAGTAATCCACAGTAAACAATGACATTGTAATCTAAATATGAACAGTTTTATGAACTGTGTTCAGGATAAATAACATGACATTGTAATCTAAATATGAACAGTTTTATGAACTGTGTTCAGGATAAATAACACTTGCCGTGTTTGGTTGATATTTGTATTTAAATGCCGAAACCGAAGGGCGGACCAAATGATTTTTGAAAAGTCCTATTCCTCATCTGTATTTTCGATGTTATCTTTTTTAACTCATTTGTAACTCACATGTTAAGTATAATGGGTCTCTTTTTGTACGAAAAATATTCATTTCGACTATCCAAACTAAAATCTAATCAGGTAACTAAGTATTAATATGGGGAAGTTATTAGTACGTTATTACATAGATTAAATCAATTTTGTTAATATTTAATATTTGATTAGTTTTCATACTAATTGCACATATTGTCAGTACATTTGATTAAAAATGTAACCGATACCGAGAAGTAATATTTAAAATGCTGATATCCTTTTTCACAATATAACAATTGTGTTCCAAATCTTGTATATTTCGATTCCGGGTAGACGTTTTGAACCAAGATCACTTTGAATCCCTGATGAAAAGGACTTTCCCATTATTGACCTTTATCTGCTACCTTAATGATGTAGAGTAAGTTCATATTATGTAACAAATTAAGTAATTTGGGTAATCTGAATGATTTGAGCCGAATGTTTGAAAGTCTGAAATGGCTTTAAGGTAAGTGAGGACACCTGACCCAAAACATATTTCCCGAATTCAAAATGGCTATTTTTTTTAAAAGTATATTACTGTTGAGTATATACCCTTACTTTAGTATAAATATTGGACCACCTTTGCATGCGTTTTTCTGAGATAAATGAGGTCAAAGTTACCTCCCCTGAATAATGGTCCGGATTCCAATTCACTCCCCTTATGACCATATAAAAAACAAATTGTCTATTGTTTTTGTAAAAAGAGTATTTGGATATCAAATGTTTTTTGTAATAAGGGTATTTCTAGAAACATATCCACTTCTGTCAAGTATTTTTGTTAATATTCTTATGCCAATTGAGGTTAGATTTTTTGACACTTTTTGCCCCCTGGAGGTACATAAAAAGTGGAATTCAGAAAAACTTCCGATTTTAAAATTTATTATTTTTTTACTTAAATATATATCTTTATACGATATCTTCAAAATATAAATAAATCATAACAGCAAACCAGGCTTTTAACAGATCTACAAAAATTAGAAGTTAACAACGTGACCCCCTCCTGTGAAAACATATTGCCGTCATTTGTACAGAAGCCGGAAGTGATGTCAACGGCTGTTTTCGTAGCACTGAAACCTTGCCACCACAGTGAACAGTCCTCACTTGACTAAAAACAGAAAGTTGTGGATTGCACATGCGCAACCGGAAGTATATACTTTCTTGCCTCCTAAAAAAATTTTCATCTACAAATTCCAATTTTGTGATATATAAGCATGATAGTTTCTGTGTTTCATTTAATTTTCAAAGATTTTTACCGCTTTTCAGCCCTTTTACTGTGTTATTATAATTTTTTCCTTTTCTCATCATATTTCAGGATTATCTTTCATTTTTATCCCATTCGGAGCAATTTGAATTTTTTCCCGCGATTTTTCTGTTTCCATGGCAACGGTCACCATTTTCATATTTTTAAAGACCAAAACACATTCCTATACATGCTAATTAACCTTCCTATCAAATTTTATTCAATTTGGAGCAATTTGAAAATTTCCCGCAATTTTCCGTTTTATAGCAACGGTCGCCATTTTGATATTTTTTGCACCAAACTCGTCTCTGCACATGCTAAGTAACCTTCCTGTCGAATTTTAAACCTTTCGGAGCATTTTAAATTTTTCCCGTCATTTTTCTTGTTTGATCACGTGACAGCTGTCCTCATTAACCTTAATGCACAGGATTGATCATAAATTGCTATGATAAAGAACTGTATTTCTGCAGAGTAATTATCTGACAGATGTGTGTTTGTTGTCCCATCGTTGACATATATCATCGTTAAATGCATAGTGTTCCATTAGCAAGACCATTTGGATAAAGACAACCATCAGTCATATCTATGAACGATTTCTGTTGTCATTATATCCAATCTGTATCGTCGATGTTATCTTATTTAACTCATTTGTTACCCACATGTATCAGTAGACTGGGTCTCATTTATTGATAAAAATATTTGTTCAGATTATCGCAAATTTTAGGGACCATTAATAAGTCCATTTTGATATAGTCAACCATCAATCAAATCATAGAATGCTTGCCAATGTGATCATCCCCCATCTCTATTGTCGATGCAATCTTATTTACCTCATTTGTAACTCATATGTAAAATTATTGTTGGTCTCATTTGTTGATGAAAAATGTACATATTAATATCTAAGCAGATAACGAGGTATAGTAGTGAGACAGTTATTTAATACGTTATAATAAAGATTATATCAGATGTTAAATTCCATATTTGATTAGTTTTCATAATGGGGGCATGTGTTTTCAATTCATTTTATTAAAAATGCAACCGATCCTGGGAAACAATATTCAAATACGGATATCCTTTCTCTCAAGTTTACTATTTCTTGTCAAAATATTATCTTGTTCGATTTCTAGTAGATAAAATTAACAAAAAAAACAATACACAATGCATGGACTTTCATAGTTTAAAAAAAGGTTTATATGAATACCACAGTACAACGGAACCTATCAAACCCTAAAATATCATATTATGTTTCAAGTTTACAAATCTGCACATATAGAAACAGTTTTGAAGAAAAACAGTAAATTCAGTATTTTGTTATTTAAATAACAGTAATAAACAAAACAGTTTTACGCTTGGTTAAATGAGATTGGTTCCAATACATTGTAGAATTAAGGGATATAAAATATTGAGAAGCATTTGAAGATTATACCCCCTTGCAAGGTCATCTATAAATGATGAATGGGAAGATAATTTTATTAACATATTGAAAAAAAATTATCTGGCCTTTGCAAATATATAGTTAATCTCAAAAGATAATCAATAAATGTTTCTCATTAATTAGGTCATACAAGATTGGAATAATTTTTTACGAATGAAAGAAAAAATTGCGTCTTTTGTGCCGAGAATCAAGAATTAAATTCGTTAAAAGTAAATTTTAAGTAAATTATTTATAGGTACTGAATAAATACAGCAAAACGAGAGAAAAAGACACAGACAATCTTTGATAAAAACTATTTCTTCCGTAATAAATATTGATTTCAATTTCCAGCATCTCTACATCCATGAGCAACGCCGCCAGTATTTAAGTATGGAATGCAACATCCCAAATGCATATGGTTAAGATTGTTGTATTATCAAATTAGTTAGTTCTAATTTGTAATTTCTGATATGAGACAAAGACACGTCTACATATTCTCGAAAGCTATATTTAAAACGTGAATCAGTTATGATGACTTCGAGATGGAGAACAAACAAGCGTGGTTCCGTTTCTTGGTTTTACCAGGTATTTGTGGAAACTTTGTCTCGTGTGTATTTAAGCCATATCCCTTTATTGTTAACAATGTAAGGATATGGAGTAATGCATATGAGACAAAGTCACTACAAATACATGATCAAACCAAGCAATAGAACAACGCTCTTATTGTTGTTTTTCATCTTGAAGTCACTATGAGGCCTTTCATCCAGGAGCTATGCTCAGGCTTCATAATAAGCTCAAGACGGCCCCAGCACCGGCTTGAGCAGAATTCATTGATTAATGTCGACCAAACCTACATTAATGTATCCCTCTATTGTTTATGTTGAATTATTATTTTATTGTCAGGCTTTTGTAATTGTTTGATCATTGTTTGTGTACATTGTATAACACCAATTTTAAAGCAAATAGAATCAGGTCACGGACAGCACCTTGTTAAAACGGTGGATGGATTAGGTATACAAACAAGTGCATATTTTTTGCCACGTATTTGACTTGTCATGACTTCATCATCCTTAAACTCGTGTAATGAACAAACATGAACGCTGACAGTAGAAAATAATGATAAAAAATCAAGTATTCATTCACGATTACCCCAAATTCTATTTACAAACATTGTATTTCCGACGTCTTTCACGAGTTATGTATTGCAAAACTAATAACAGCCAACAAATTCCTTTTCAGAAAAAGAGCATGTAACCTTGGAATAAATAGTCACCATTGTGCGTTAGCTGATTATGATAGGTTGCTTCAGTCACATGAATATTTACAGAGTGGTCATAGTCCTGGGAAACGGACGTCTGAAAAACTTACAACAGAAGAGCTCAAACGGTATTAATAAATATTTAAATTATTGTAAATTCGTTTTCTGCAGATGGCCATTTCGACATGCATGTTTTCAGTGACAAACAAATCGAAAGAAAGGTTGACATTAAAACAGAACATGTAACAAAAGCTGATAGAAAACGAATGACCAACAATGATTTTATGAAACCACGGCAGTAGAATACCGAAGGAACAAGGGAATGAAATTTACAAAAATCGGAAGTCCAAAGGCACTGCCAAAACAAGAACACAGAAAACAATGACGTTAGACACAAAAAAACAATGACGTTAGACAGGTACAAAGCACAGAAACAGAAATTACTACATTCAAAACAAAGACACTCACAGTGTGAACTCCAGTAAAACTGAGAGTGACATCAGGTGCTCCGGAAGGGTAAGCATGTCCTGCATGAACAATAAATTAACTTTCTGCATATGGCCATGTCGGTTATTTATGTCTCTTCAATATAGATAATATCAATGCATTTGAAATCTATAAACGGGAAGAGGAATAAAAGATCATAGAAAACAAATCATGAAAAGGATCTAAATTAAAAGCCAAAATCAGCTTAGAACTCTAGCATGACATGAGGGAAATACTCTTTAGTTTTAAACAGAATTTTCTTATAGAGATATTTTAAAGTTTCCAAATGAAATCTTGTGTCGGTTGAGTTCTAAACTACTGGGTTGGTGAATTACCTCTGGCACTTACAGTGCACAAGCTGTGGTATCGACCCAGTGGTAGTAAAAAGCAAATTACCGAAGTTCCTGCAAATTTACTTTCTGCATAAGGCCACTTCGTCAACTTATATCGCCTGAGTGCAAATAAAATCAACACGGGAAATCAAGAAATTGAAAGAAGTATCAAAGCTGATAGAGAACAAATATTAAAAAGATCTAAATTGAAAGCCAAAATCAGCTAAGAACAGAGCACGAGGAAACTTGCTATATGAGTGATGCTGCATATGTGACAAAAAGTGTTTAGTTTTAACATTAAGACATATTCGAATACCTCAAGATTTGACTTATTTATTTTGAAATGGCCGTATGCAAAAACTAAATTTACAGTGAATTCGGATTTTGTATTTGAGTAGGTTAACATTTTTGTGAAATGCACGTAGAAGTAATTGTTCAGATACAGTTTTGTTTCCATTCCACCATTTACATGAAACTTTCAACACCGAACCAAAAATTAAATTAAAAGAAGTAGCCTGCATGTTCAATGTTCAACCGCCGAGATAATGCATAAATCCTGAAAAAAAGAGTCAAGTCGGTTATTTAATGCTTTTTTTGCATTTTCTCATCTGTATCAAATATACATTTTGTACCCATAGAAAACACTCAATACTAAGTGAAAGCATATCTGAAGTGAAATCTCCAAAATCAAACAATGACAGGGGTTGTTGATGGACATCACTAAATGTTCATGCTTTTGTGCTGATGTCTCTCTCGAGACCCATTAGCAGCCTTTTAGACAGATATACGATCAAATGGATAAGCTTAAACGCCATTTATGTAGATTTAATTGTGTTAATTGTTTTATCAAGTTCTGTTTATTTACACAAGATAAGGCGATTAGTCTCGATCATTAAATATAAGTAATCAATTTCACTATAATAAACATCATAATTGCAGGAAAAACCCCTCATGACAATTTGTTCACAAACTGATTTTTTCCTAATCAAATAGTCCCTTATGTCATTGCAAACATAGTGTATTGATAAATCAATGCAGCATAGTTACATTGGGTTGTAAAATAGTCTTTCAAAACGTTTAGGTTGAATTCAATGGTAAAACCTCCAATAACATATGAAATGAGAAATTTTGGAACGGGAACCTTTATTTGAATTTATTTATTTTTTATTTGATGAACATCAATTCGTTATCTTATTGATGTTCCTTTTTTCAACTAAGGACAGTGTGTTTTAAAGAAGAACTGTACCCTTTTAATTAATTGCTATGTTTGAAACCCATTCTAAGTTCCAACTTCAAAGAGTAGCACGTGTTTCAATTTTCATTACAAATACTGACGTGTATATTATAAGTTATCTACGTTTATACCCGTAGATATGGAGATTGTAACACCCTGAAGTATCCTAGTACGCCCTGAGGCGAAGCCGAAGAGTATACCGGGTACTGAAGGGTGTTATAATCTCCATATCTACGGGTATCAACGTAGATAACGAATTTATCCCCTGTATTTCGACTAAATAGCGCAATTCTAGGTAACACCTGAAGCAAAGAAGTAACTTAAAAACGACGTTTTCGACGATTATTATTGAGAATATACAAAAATTCATTATTTTACAAGGTGTATGGTAGTACCCTACAGGTAGTTAAGACCTATTTTAGTTATTGAAGGAGAAATACTGCATTCCTGTTTACTTCTTTAAAAGTGAAATGGTGGTATTCCCTTCATATGAACGAAAAAAAATTAATTTGTACCTATTTTTATATAAAATGAAGCAAGGAGTGTGTGTTTATATTCTATTTAAATAAAATCTGTCATAAAAAATAATTATTTACTCCATGCATTAAAACATATTTTAGAAGAAATTCCAAGATTGAACAGGCCGAACTGCCGCCTAAAGGAGCGAAACAACTTTTTTGTATTTCACGAAAGGATATGGAGTAAATGAACATGAGACCATAACACATATGTTAACTCCAACTGCAATATTTTTAATGAGCTGTATGGCCATTTCGGAAATTTATTCCTCATCAGCAGCACTAGAACCCAAACAAAGGAAATCCATAATTTCAAAACGTTAAAATACATAAAACCAAACGAAATCCGAATAATCAGTAATATCAAATAAAGCAAAGGACAAAACTACGATGGTGCGAGTTAATCCCCCGTTTTAGAATTTACATAAATTTAGATAATAGTAATTGAACAAAGTGTACACATGAGATATTATCTCATGTACAAGTACACCATATCTAAGAAAAATAAAGAGCATACATCTCTACCACGGGGAATTGTTTTACCAACTCCACACTGCAATAAAAGACAAACTCCTGTATTAAATATTTCACGAAAGGATATGGAGTAAATGTACATTTATTCAGTAAAATTATTATTATGATCACCTTTTTGATGGAATTGGAGTGTTTTGTGTTTTCAGGGGATATGTTTCCTCTCTAAAAATCACATTTATTTCTTCGTTTTCCACCGAAGCAATGCGTTTTGAGTAATATTATGGCCGCTACAAGAGTGAAAACGCGCGTGATACAATTTGATGATTAGCAACGTCCGGGGATATGGCTTAGCAACACTCGGGTATATGGGTTTTGTAACGACGTGTGGCCAGCCAATCACAATCCCGTTCACATACATATCCGGGGATAATATTTGTTTGTTATTATTTTCCTTTTTACTTCTTTTTTGTTTGTTTGTTTGTTTGGTTGGTTTTTTGGCTTAATTGGGTTTCTTTTGGCCAATTTGTTTTGTTTTGTTTTTGTTTTTGTTTTTGTTTTTGTTTTATCTTTTTTTTAGGACAGGTGGAATAATGAAATTATTTTAAGCACAAAATACAGGTTTTAAATATTTTAATATATTCTTTCGTAAACTGTTACAACCAACATTTATGCCTTTTTACCAAAGTGCACAATTTAACGTCTGTATTTACCTTTTCGTTAAATATTGTGGACCATTGGTATACGAATCATAGTGCTATTTCAACTTTGAAAATGTCTAGAAACTAATTTATTAAAAAATTAAGTATACATGCTATAAAAGCTGAATGGTAACTTTCACATATTTCATAATTATCCTATATGACAATGTTTTGAAAATAAACGGCATCTTTTATTAAAAAAATGATTATAGTTTATATAATTTTAGGCCTACATGTTCCTTAGTCTGTCTACTTGTTATTTTGAAATATTTATTTTTATTGGTGCGTTTAGAATGGCAAAACTGACTGAGTTGAAAACTTCATAGTGAGATTAGTATAAGCAACTACTACATAGCAGTAATAAATAGTCAGTCGAGTCCAATAACAACTTATAAATATACCCATATTCAAAAATATTCAAATATTCATACATGTTACTATATAGCTGAAATGACAGAACATTTTTTTCTTCAGATTATTAGAAGATATTGTAAAGAAGAGATTAGACTTAAAAAACATCAAAGCATTGTTAGATGATGCAAATGGAAGTATCATAGAAAATAGGTAAGTATTTTGCGAGTATAATAGTTATATAATGTCTAACCTGACTACGAAATGTATATATAGTGTTACATGGTTTTCACATAGTTATTCCCTAAGATGTTTGGTAACCATTTCAGTACTTAGCAAACAAAAATTACAAAAAGGGTATCGCATATACTTGATTATCACTGATTATAAATTATATAACTCGAGACTATAACAAATAGTCTTCATCAGTGCAATTATATCAATTATTTTGAAGATGTTAAAAATAGTAAAACGAATTGCAAGAAGGACATTCTGACAGGAAATACACTGTAGGACAAACGATGAAAATTTACAAACATTACCGAATATTTATATTCGTTATTTCGATAATTTGTTAATCAAAGATTGCCTGTTTTGACAAAAGAGAATGCTACAATTTGCATAACTGAACAGATTTCAAGGCCATACAATTTTATGTTTCAATAATATTCGTTTTTGACAAATCAGTTCTTACATTAATTATGTTTGTATAAAAATCTCAACTTTAGAACAATTTGCATTTTTATTGAGTTCAATCAAAGTTTTGATTACCATTACCTTCATTCTGTGAACATTTACACAACTAACGTCTTACCATTTTGTTACATTTGTGTATTTAGAAATATAATAAAAACGTAATTCTACCAGTTATTCCAAAAGCTGTAGCAGATGGTTTATAAACTGGATTAATATGCGTTTCATAAACCAGATATTGTTGTTATTGAACGGTCCCTAATAGAAAAGTATCGGATACTTCAGGAAACGTTATAAAATAATGTAAGGGGTCAAGAAAAGTCCACAATACAATAGGGCTGCAATTTTATACTTCACTGTCACGATTTCAGTATCAATCATTGGAAATTGGTATATATATACTATTAGTAATTTGTTTTGCGAGTATGGAATTCTCAGCTTGTATTGCATCGAGTACGAAGCACGAGATGCAATACGAGCTTAGAAATCCATTCGAGCAAAACAAATTACTAATAGTATTTTTATCGCTAACTTTGTTATTAATATATACCAGATATATGTTTTTTTTCTATTGAAATATTTTTTTAGGTTAAAGATGTAATTTTTAGTGAAATATTACGCTTTTTGACAGTATTATTTTTTTAACGAAACGTCACGCGACGTCATATTAATACGCTGTTGCTAACGTTCCATAGAGATTGACGATAATATGTTCATATCAACGCAGTGCAGTGATAATAGAATTATCGTCGCTCCGGAACAATTGAAAATCAAGCAAACTAGCGATAATAAATAATAAAATACCGAAGTTACTGTAAATTTGGTTTCTGCATATGCGCATTTCTACAACTTATCTCTTCTGTGCAGATAAAAATAAAAAAGTTGGAAGTCAATAAACCGAAATACGTGTATAAACTGATAGAGAACAAATAAACAATAACTAATATGAAAGCCAAAATCAGCTAAGGACAGAGCTATGCAAGAGGGAGATACTACTTAGTTTTAAACAAAATTTTCTAAAATTTAGATATTGCAAGTTTCCAAATAAAATCGGTTTTCGGGCCAGCAGCGAAGTACTGACTACTGGGTTGGTGAATACCTTCGCGGACTAACAGTTTACCAGCAGAGGTATCGGTCCAGTGATAATAAATAACAAAATAATTGATCAAAAACAACACCAAACACCTACATGTACATGTACAATGAATAAATATTTTAACTGCAGGCCACAATCTGCAAAAGAATTCAACAAGAAAAAAATCAAGTGAAAGAATATAAAAAACATAAGTACATGTTATACAAATAAAGCAAAACTAGAGCATATTGACAAAGGACACAGTCTGAGGTCAATATCTTCTAATCAGGTCTATAAATAAATCTATTGTCCGAACTTGACATGTTATTATTTTTTCAATATTTTATGACATTTTTCTTGTTGTAATCAGCACGTTCAGTTCGATGTGTTAGCATATCAGATATGTTGTAAACATGATGTTTCTAAATATAGACTGCCATGTACTATTTATGGAAATATCGGGTTTGCACAATATTTTTATCCATATGGCAATGTACAAATAATATCATAGATAATAATTCCGGATATATGATAGTCTTGTTTAGAAGGTCGTTGGTTAACCAATATAATTTTGTTACACTCAGATAGTATATCTTAAATTTCTTTTGTAGTAAAAGAACATGTGCAGTAGAACTTGGAGGCGCCTGTCGTACGGAATGGGCTTCATCTATTGCAGACCAGTATTATTACCTGATGTCACCACATAGTCCAGGAAGACGACGGAGGTCATTCCGAAAGAGAAAATCACCTATCCAAATATTTAAAAAGCGATTAGAGGAGATACGGAAGAGGAATAGTGCTAAATAGTCGACGTTCTTTTTTTAAATTCATGATATTAATAACTGAGTTTTAAGATTAACATTTTACAAAAAACAATAATTGTGGCAAAACAGTACATTTCAATATCGAATTTAAAATTAAAAAGTGCTTTACAGTACGCCACATTACAATTATAATGTATGTTTATGTTTGCTATAAGGAATTATTTTACATGTGTTGTACGTGGTGAGAAGTCACAAGTAAAAATCATTGATATTCCAATCATCATTGTACGCATTATTGTAAGGACTAGACTGTTTTTTTTTATTCAGGCTGCTTACTTTTGAAAATATAATTGTTATAATTAAAAAAATGTCCTTTGAAAATTAATAATTTTGAAGAAATGATATTTTTGTGTCATATGAATTGTACTCGGCAACCATCTGATTTGATGGTCAAGGGATAGAGAATGCAGTAACTGTATGAAATAGTGTGCATAATGGCTAAGAATTCATTTTTTGTATAGCAATAAAGTAAGACGGTCATATCAAAACATGTACATGTCAATCTGTTTATTTCATTTTTTTTTATTATTTGTAGAACACCAAACTTTAGCTCATAGGACTCAGTTGAGTATGACTTTACACGATAGCTTGCATCTTTAAACAGGGCCAGTGTAATCTCACATTGCCTTTCCATCTTTGTAACTATAAACCTCGATTTCAAGTCTGTAGAAAACAACATCAATGTCTTGGATAAGAATGTTTATCCGGATGCGGGGCATTGGTGTCGATCAAAAATGTTTTTATATGGTTTCCTTACCGTTCATTGAAGATCTTATGGTGGCTTTGAGTTGTTATTACTCCCCTTGGGTTGTTGTCTCTTTGACACATTCCCTGTTTCCCTTCTTTTTCCTATTTATATATTCATTTTTGTGTTTCATGTTAATCTTACCTTTACTTCAATGTAAATAATTAAAATATCTGTGATTGCTTTGATATTAGTTGACTTAAATGTAGAAATATTTCAAACTCCTAACAAAATGCTTTTTGAAAAGCTAAGGTGACAACCGCCTTGCGTTTTGGTAGTTAGTACTGTAGCTTTACAATGAAGACCATGTTTTATGCACTACCTCAAAAGTGATTTGTCTTTTTCTTTTTTTCAAGTGTAGTAATATTACAGGTGCAATAAAGCTTCCTTTCAGTACATTTTTGTTTATGCTTATTTTATTTCTGCACATGGATATGATCTATCGTGTAGGGCAAATGTACAAGAGATAAAATGCAGATCAGAAAAGACATCGAAATTGCAGAATGTAAAACGAAAACAAAAAAAACAAAACGGAATAAATGAACATTTCTCTGTACGGAGTTTAAAGTGTTATAAGGTATTCAACAGCAGTTCGTAGAACCCGTTCATTCACCGTTCGATCGTTCCTTAGTTAAATAAAAGGGATATATCCATGCGAGTGTTTAAAATGAGTATGGGTCTAGAAATATGGGTATACCGTATATCGGGATTTTTTCGCGTGTGCTTAATTTTTGCCATGTTTGCGAGTGATCATTGTACGCGAATTTCAGCCTTCGCGTAAATTTCACTGCCGTTGAAATGCATTCGATAAAGTAGTAAAACGCGAATTATAAACACAGCGAATATTTGCTGACCTGTTTCACACCAAAAGCGCGAACAAAAGCCGACACCAAAATAACCCGATATACGGTACTACGCTTCCTTATACTTAATCATGCTGTTTAAATTACCACTTACTTCGATTTTTTATCATCTTATTACCACTGGGTCGATGCCTCTGCCGCTGAATTAACCAACACAGTACCAGGTACTTCGGTACTACCCCGAAAAAAAGATTTCATTTCAAAACTTGGAATATATAAATTTACGAAAATTTTGTTCAAAAATGAGGAGTATTTCCCTCTTGCATAACTCTGTCCTTAGCTGATTTCGGCTATTCTGTATTTAGATCCTATTGATAATTTGTTCTTTATGAGGTTTAAAATATATTTCGGTTATGGATTTCCGAATGTTATGATTTGATCTGCACTGAAGAGACATAATTGTCGAGATCCGCATATGCAGAATCTAAATTCCCAGTTACTTCGGTAATTTGTTACTTTACACTAACCTTGTAGATATTAATCGGAATTGAAGATGCAATCTTTAAATTTCAAACGTTCAAGTATAAAAGTAATCGATAAAAGCACAAGGAGTTATCGCAAAAGAGACAAAGTCTCTACAAATACATGGCAAACAAGCAATGGGACAATGATGTAATTGTTGTTGTTCATCATGAAGATGTTCTTCATCTTGAAGAAAATTTTTACATAAAGCGTTTCAAACTTCCTATTACAATAAAACAACCGATATTCTTTTGTAAAGAATTGGTCTTTGCACGTTGACTCGAAAAGCAGTTGTCATGCAATTTCAGTTTTATGTTTCAAAAGAGTGCTATGCAGAGCACAGCATTATACAACCGCAGCATGTCGACCACTGAAATTTGAACAAGTGTAATTTAAAGCAAATGTGGACACAGTAAAAAGCTCGACACAGTAGTTAGATGGACACAAAAAAACTTGATACAGTAATAAGCTTGACCCAAAATAGTGAAAATACAATGAGAATAATCCAAAGAAAAAATCCAATCAAAATCTGATGAAAAATAAAGATTTCAAATATTCCTTTTAATTACAACTTGACGCCTGACCCCTTAAAGCTCGGAAACGATAAGAGCTACGCCAAATCCGTTGAATATTACTTATGAGGGGAATGCAAGGAAAAAAAAATCCCATCAAATTTCATATATTTCTAATAATTGCAATTTTGGCCCCTTTGACCCCTCAAAACCCGGAAACGGTAGGAGCTACGTCAAATCTGTTGACATACTACTGAAAGCGTGCATTGAGAGGAATCCAAAGAAAAAATCCCATCAAAATCTGATCTAAAATAAAAAATATCACATATTTCTAAAAAAAAAGCAATTTTGGCCCCTTTCATTCCTTACAACTCAGAAACGAAAAGAGCTATGCCAAATCTGTTAACATATAACTGAAAGCTTACAATAAGAGGAATCTAAAGAAAAAATCCCATTGAAATCAGATGAAAAATAAAAATTTTAGGTAATCCGTATGTTTGTAATTCTGGTCCCATTTGGCTCCTTATAGCTGGAAAGGAAACACGTTATCAATAATCTGGTGGTGCAGCGCTAGTTAATTTTTCATAAAGAATCCATTGCAAAAAACTCCATCAAAATCGGACTAAAAATAAAAAAAAATATTTTTTTTTAAATTCGCCCCTTTTGGGCCCATTTATCTCGTGAACGGTATATGCCACGTGAAATCCGTTGACATAGTCCAAATTTCTAAGGAGTACACTGAAAGTAACCCCATCAAAATCCGATAAATAATAAAGATTCTACAGTAAAATATGTGAAAACACCGAATTTAACCCTTTTCGGCCCCTTTTTCTGAAACGGGCGGGGCCATGAACATAAAATTATGACCCCGGCTTTAGCATGTGCCAAGAAACATCGTACTAAAATTTGACAATGATCCATTCACTGAAACCAAAGTTATGCTGTCCACAGAAACGAAAATACCCCATTTTACCCCCTTTTCTGAAACGGGTGGGGCCATAAACCCGAAATTAAAACCCGGGCTTAACCTTATGCAAAGAAACCTCATACTGAAATTTGAAGATGATCCGTCCACTATAAACAAAGTTATGCTGGTCACAGACGCCGACGCCGACGACTGTGCCATACCATAATACGACCGCAATTTTTTTTTTTGTGGTCGTGTAAATTATATAATTATAATTATTATTGGTAATTATACCAATTTTGCTTTCAAATATCCCTACAAATGGATGAAAGAGCTAGAAAATTCAACTCATCTTTCTACATTTTTATCAATATTTACTGTTGGAATTGTAATCTGTTTAAAACATAATGTTTGTAAGTTTGTTTTTGACTTTAATACTTTAATAAAAACTAAAGATTCTTGAAACAATGCGACAAAACGTAACACTATATGCATGAAAACGAAACAACAAGTGTAAAGAGAATGACAAAGTGCATGAACAGTATAGAAAACAAATAATACACTACAAAAACCCACTAGTATATACCCAAGCTTCCCATTTATCTTAAAAATTAAATAAAAATCAAATCAACTTTTACAATAGTTGGTACAAAATGGCAATATGTACTTAACATTCTATGAGAGTTTTATTGAATTGCGACATTTGGTCTAGAAAAAGTGTACTCATCTAATGCTAACGGACAGATAAATGGACACCATGATCACTATATAACACAGCACTAAAGTGGCAGGTATGAAATGAAAATAAAATACCAAATTGAATTTATAACAACAATTAACAATGAAAGGATATAAATAGTTTCCATAACGAGAACTAGTTGATTTTGAAATTTCTCAAATCAAGTTAAATAAATTTTGCAAATGTTTGAAAGCGAGGCTTGCCGAGCTTTTAAACATTTCAAAATTTATTTAACGAGATGTGAGAAATTTTATAATTAACGTGTTTAAGTTGTGGAAACTGTTTCTCTAATGACTGAATGAAAAACGCCGAGGATTGTATTCCGAATAAATTTGGCGGGAAATTTCACGAAACTTGATCTCCTCTCTAGAGAGGAAAACAGATGCTTCCACACCGTTCAGGAAATGTGAAAACTGGATAGAAAGTAGAGAAGGAGCAAATTCACATGAGACAAAGTCTCTTTAAAATAAATGGCAGAACCAAGCAATGGAGAAACTTTTATATTGTTTTTCTTCATCTTCATCTTCTTCAACTTTATGTCTATTTCGACTTTCTTAATTACAACCTTTATGAAACATCTTTTTCTTGAAACCCTGAACATTTAATCCATCTCAAATTCAACAAATAAAATCAAGTAGAGTTTTCTTTTTCATCTACCAACCAGTAAGTCGTCATGATCCCTTTTCCCTGTAATATAAAACAAAATACAACTAGAGAGACTAAATGCCCCCGCTGCCATCATCCAAGTTTTCCCCATGTGTTTATATTCCAGTTTTGGATAAAATTTAGCTACTCTGTTTGTGTCTGTTTGACACATATGATGCCCCCGCAGTTGGATATAAAACATGGACATCCAATTTCTAAGCATTTGTAATAATTGTGACTTTAATACTATGGGAGGAGTTATCCGGAACAACAGGTCCAGAACACACATTTCGATAAAATGGCTAACTTCAACTACCCCTCAAAAGCACAAATTTTGACCAAAATCTGAACCATGAGAATATGCACATGTTCAATCCATGCCTTATCACTATGCTAAGTAAAATAAATGTAGCATTGATATTGCTGGAGGAGTTGTCGGGAATATGAGTTCCAGAATACACCTTTCAATAAAATGGCCAAGTTCAACTACCCCTAAATATCACAATTTTTGGCCAAAATCTAAACCATGACAATAAGCACATCTTCAATCCATGCTTAATCACTGTGCAAAGTAACATAATTGTAGCATTAACATTGTAGGAGGAGTTATCTGAAATAACAGCTTATCATCGATGGGACGGACGGAATTACGGACAGACGGACGGATGGACACGGGTAAAACAATATGCCCCCGACTTTTCGTCACGGGGGCATAGTTCAACTACCCCTCAAAATCACAATGTTTGGCCAAAATCTAAACCATGACAATATGCACATCTTCAATCCATGCGTAATCACTGTGCAAAGTAAAATAAATGTAGCATTAATATTGTGGGAGCAGTTGTCCGGAACAAGACTTCCAGAATACGCATTTCAATAAAATGGGGAAGTTCAACTACCCCTCAAAATCACAATTTTTGGCCAAAATCTTAACCATGACAATATGCACTTCTTCAATCCATAGCTAATCACCGTGCAAAGTAAAAAAATGTACCATTAAAATTATCAGGAATAACAGCTTATCAGAGATGGGATGGACGGAATTACGGACGGACGGACAGGGGTAAAACAATATGTCCCCGACTTGTCGTCACGGGGCATAGTTCAACTACCCCTCAAAATCACAATTTTTGGCAAAAATCTAAACGATGCCAATATGCACATCTTCAATCCATACCTACAAAATGTAATCACTGTGCAAAGTAAAATAATTGCAGCATTAATATTGTGGGAGGAATAATCCGGAATAACAGCTTATCAGAGATGGGACGGATGGAATTACGGACGGACGGACGGACGGACAGGGGTAAAACAATATGGCCCGTCTTGTCGTCACGGGGGCATAAAAATACCCAAGTTGCATAATGCATAATCTCTTCAGTAGCATTAAAATCAAATAATATGGAAAATCATCATCCAAAAATAGTAAAAAAGAAGTACTCAATACAAATATCGAAATAGGAAGCCAAGTCCTGTACTAAGGGCATCCACCGATTGCAATACAAGGAATAAATATTAGACATAGTACGTCGTCATTATTTTAATTTCTAAATTTAGTTTAAGTTTATAATATGTAATTAGATTTTATATTTAAAAAAATGAAGAATAAACGACTTGAAAGATACATTGTGTGAATTCAAGAAAAGCACTAAATGATGAAGTCAGACAAACATCATTTTAAGCGATAAGGCTGAGATATAGTGGCCTTGATTGGTCTTAAATAGAACGGGTATCCTTGACTGTTTTGATATAGCACAAAGTAACCTTGACGTTTTTAATATATACTACGCCGTTTACTTCCCAGCATGCATTACATTATTATATTACTAAATGTTTTGTTTATCTCTTGATGATTATCTCATTCTATTTTAATATATACTAATATTATTTTCAGGTTGTTACATTAGTTCATTACAACAGAAAGATATGGCAGATGAATTTGTCAAAATACAGGGAAACAAAGGTTTCTTTCGAGTTTTTGCTCAGAAATATATGCAACGCTACGTATTTGAGAGAAACTTTTCAGAATAATCGAATTTCATACAGAAATTGTAGATTTCAACACAAAATCAAGGGTTTTACCAATTGACAAAGGCTAACTTGGTTTAACACTTACTGTAATAAATTAGAGATAATTTTCCACAAGAACCCCGAGGTCAATAATCAAGGTTTTTATATCAGCAAATCATAGTTTTACTGAAGGAGACCAGGTTTCTACGGGTTAGATTTTACTGTAAATATAAAATGTTCTAAGGTCTGTCGATACGAATTATGTATCAATAAGATGACACAAATTAAATATACATCAGCAAAAATAACATTGCATTGCACACTTTGCCAATTATTCTACATGAATGCTTATACGAAAATTGTGCACGTATGGCTATTGAATTCATAGCCACCTGAAAAGTTTCAATAATAGTTTATTGTACACATTTCATTTTTTTTTATTTCAAACGATGCTAGTAAGTCTGTTTTTACCTATCATAAAGTTGGCATGTATAAAACTGCTAATTAAGTAAAATTTAATAAGCAATGAAAATATAACCCAACATCTGATAATTAGCATTTTATTTGTGTATATAAGATCAAGTCAATCTTTTCATTCTTGCACAATTTTGTGAAGTATCATTTAAATTGATAACCAGCATAAGCGACCGACCATTTAACTTGAAAAGGGGGGGGGTTATGGTTTTTTTTCTAAAAAAATATTTTGGAGCCGATTTTATGTGAAAAAAATATTTTGGCTGCCAAAATGAAGAAAAAAATTTTCTGAAGGAGGCTTTCTGCCCCAAAAAATAATGTTAATTTTGAAAAAAAAATTTTGTTGATACACGTGAAAAAAATAAATAATTTTTTTCGCGCTTCGCTTGAAAAAAATTTTCTGTCCAGAAGAAAAACCATAACCCCCTTCAGGTTAAATGGTCGGTCCCTAAGTACTCATGTCTTACACTTGTACACAAATAGAGAGGTATACATATATATAAATGAAAACTCGGAAAAGTGTCATAATATTTCATTTTCAATACTCTCTAACATTCTTTTTTCTTAATACTATCATGAAAAATTGTACCACACAAAAAGTACAATTACAGTTCTCAGAGTTTTGATATTTGACAATTTGCCGACACCTTTCATTCAATAAGGACTTTGATTGACTGAAAGGTCATTTTTGAATTTATTTTGAACTGGTTCGCTACTAACAAATATCGTAAACAAACTAAAATTATTATAAATACCAACCTTTACATGAATTTGACCTCTTTCTTGTAAAATAAAATTTCCAACGCAATCCAGTAAACTTTTCGTTGTATCACTAATATGTATTCTGCAAGCTGAAATAATATTTACTTCAAAATTTTAATAACACTTAATATTTACGAAAAAATAGAACTGGAATTCAGACTAAAGAAATACTTCGCCGAATTAGTACTGACGAGCTGAAATTTAGGACTCAATGCAAATAACTAAATACTGAAGTTACTGTAAATTTATTTTCTGCGTATGCGCATTTCGACAACTTATGTCTCTTCAGTGCAGATAAAATCTAAACGTTTGCAAAAGAATCCATTTTTTTTATTAAGACAGGCTATGAAAGTTTTAGAACGAGATATGACTTCCGTTTCCCAAGTGACCAGACCTTAGGCTATAGAGAAGAGGATGAGTTATACCCACGATTGGGGCCCGTTTGGTTCTAATCTACCTCCCCCATTACGAAGATATCAGAAAAAATATTTTGACTGGCAACTGTAAATATCTTGTTTTTCTTGTTTTCAAGGACGAGTAAATGTTTGCAATTTTCCAAGATTCGCTCAATATTGAGAATTTCGTCTACAACAGTATCTTGTTACGATCTCCCTGTAAATACAAAGGCATTAAACAATGTGAGCGATCTTGCTGTTGGTTTGTACTTTGAAAACGGACGAAAAAGCAGGACTAGCTTACGTTTAAAAATGGTTTCACCTGTACTACTTAGTAGTAGTGTATGCCGCTAATTGTAAACGCTTAAGATGCTCGATATGGGCAAGACTTTATATCGATTGGGTAATATTTTTGAAGTGCAAAACAAAACTAATTGCCTATTAGGTTAACACTTTTGATGCCACAATCGTATCACAATGGACATGCAAGTTTCTGTCCTTAAACAAACCAATGCGGAAGAATAAGAAAGACAGTTCCTTGAACAAAAAAATCTTTTTCTAGGAATCGTTCAATCCTTTTTCATGAAAGTTAAGACACAGAAATTTATTATCTAATTTCCTTATTGGAATAACATACTTTCACAGTACAGACCAAAAAAATCGGTTTAATATGGTTAAGGGTCTTGCACGTAAATTCTGTTACGTCAGCGTGTCTGTGTCTAGTTTCTTTCGTTTCAACAGGAGCAACACGTTTTGGTTTTTCGTTCAGTTTCCACTTTGTCAAATGCATTTTACTCCTTTCTTGTAATTGCAGCTAATTTTTTTATGTATTTTGTCCTTTCTACCTCTTAAATTGTGGCCTACTTTTAGCATTTTTGTTCTGTTTATACATGATAATTTTAGCCATAGCAAAACAAATATCATAAAACCTTATAATAATGTCACTATTCATGAAGCTAAGTTTGGTGTTATAAAAGGCGATAGGTCGAGGATTTATTATACTGAAAATAAAGAAAAATTGGGAAAATTGACTTTTAGCAAGTTTTAAAACCTTTTAATATAAACGAAAACCCTTTAATAAAACAGCAACAATATACCCAAACGGTTGCCATCCTTTCTTTCGGAAGTTTGTCGGATTTTCATTTTCGAAGTACAAATGTAGTATTTTGACTTCTCTCTTATTTTTCAGATATTTATTATTTCGTCAAACAATATGGTCAGGTTTTGTAATGCTGTATTGTCCTCAGATTCATATTCATTTTGCTAGGGTCTTTAATATTTTAAGAAATGATATGGAGTAAATGAACATGAGACCATAACACATATGTTAACTCCAACTGCAATAATTTTAATGAGCTTTATGGCCATTTCGGAAATTAATTCCTTATCAGTAGCACTAGAACCCAATCACAGGAAATCCATAATTTAAAAAAAAATCTTTCAAATGCATATAAAATCAAACTAAGTCTCCCCATGTAACACCGCGAATTCAAGATGGAAATTGTAATTTGAAAAAGTTTACATAAAAGGGATAACAGGAAACACCTACAACATGTACAATGGCAAAAAAGTCACATGCCATAATGTACCAAGGAACTGCACAATAGAAACAACAAATAAAAATACAAAAGGCAAACGTAAACAACAATAGAAGCTCGAGACAGCCGGACGTAGTAAATCGGTTTATGGGTACCCAAACCTCCCCTTTATCTGTCCTTGCTTGTGATTATGACGTCCAATTTTCTGATCAAAACGTAATAATTTTTGTAAGAATGCAACTTCCGGATCTTCTTTTTTTATAAACAAAAAATATCAATGTCTAGACGTCAAATGGGCTTGGCGTGCTGTTGCACTATACGTATCTCCTTATTCTTCAATTTTATAAAAATGTAAATCTGTTAATACACTTAAGAGCATAATAAACCTTTGAAAATTTAATATTTCAACGTATTCCACGTGACATTTTTAATGTGTTACTGACTTACAACAACGTCACATAAAACAGCAGCGGGAATCATGCGCGCCTTGTTGAGATAGTTTGATGCAAATTTTGATCAGGTCTGTAAACTATTCTATTTCAATTTCGACAGAGCAAAATGGAAAAGTAAATTATAGAGTAACTAATTCATTTCCTTTTCTTTATGTTTTCTTGTTATAACTTAACGTTATGACAAAAAAACATGATGTTCCACGCGTTGTCGTGCTAGGTATACCCCCAGTCGTATTATTTTATTCATTGAAAAGGGAAAAATGGCTAAGTCCCGCCAACCAGGAAGTTGATATCATAAGGCAACCAAAATGGCAGACGACGTATTTCCCCTATTACCAAATTTAAAATATATCGGCCCAGCAGTAGCTTTGAAAAAGTGCGACGAAAATGTTCACTATATTCAATAAAGGGGAAAATGGCACCAAACAGGAGGTTGATATCATAATGCGACCAAAATGACAGATAACCCATTCCCCCTATATATAAAGACAAATACCAAATTTGAAATAAATCGGCCAAGCAGTAGCTGAGAAAAGTGCGACGAAAATTTTCACTATGTTCAATGAATGAAAAATGGCTATGTCACGCAAAACAGAAAGTTGACATCAAAAGGCGACAAAAATTGGCAGAAGACGCATTCCCCTATATCTATAGTCAAATACCAAATTTGAAATGAATCGGCCCAACAGTAGCTGAGAAAAGTGTGACAAACTTCGGACAGACGGACAGATGACCAAGGGTTTTCCAATATAACACCCACTCGAAAGTGGGGGTATAATAAATATACTTGGGAACCTTTTAGTATATATAAAAATTCTACAAGACAGCAGATATCAGGCCGAATTTCTATATCATGTGATCATGTTTCATTTGAGTCAAACTGGGAGTTTTGAGTGTTTCTATCAAGCACACACTTTTTTGCAATATCAATCTATTTTCTTTGCTACCAAAATAAATACCCAAAGTAAGATTAAGGTTGCATTCAGGTCGAATTCGTGTTTCTTGGTATTGTATTGAAAAAAGAAGGGAAACGGGGAATGTGTCAAAGAGAAAACGACCCAAAGGGAGTAGTTACAACTCAAAGCCACCATAAGATCTTCAATGAACGGTGAGGAAACCCTACACCCAACGGCAGGTCAGAGTCGGCCCCTTAATAAAGAGTTGTCAAGTTCAGCGAAATAAACATCATCCTAGACTCCTATAGACATAAAGTAAACTAACTACAAAACAGACAAGACACACAAAGGCTTAATAAATTCCTGACTTAGGACAGGCGCAAACCTGCTGCGGCGGGGTTAAACTAGTTTTATTGGCCCCAAACCTTCCCCCTACAGCCAATGTGATAAATAAAAAAAAACAATCGTAACAACAGCAATATTCAGTTGGCAACAGGACTTGGTCAATTGTAAAAAATGAAATTGAAAGAACTAAATCTAGGAACATAAACATGAAATCACAAGAGACTACTTGCAGTTAACTGACATGCCAGCTCCAGACCCATTACCAACTGAC
Organism: Modiolus philippinarum; assembly: GCA_002080025.1. Classification (NCBI taxonomy): domain Eukaryota; kingdom Metazoa; phylum Mollusca; class Bivalvia; order Mytilida; family Modiolidae; genus Modiolus; species Modiolus philippinarum. The sequence continues at coordinate 74,474 of MJUU01021507.1, forward strand.
AAATTATGTTATGTACCCTCAATATACAGTATGTCAATTCTTTTGTCATTTTGAATGTTTAAGTAACTGACCTGCCAGCTCCAGACCCATTACAGTACCAACTGTACAAATTAAGTCATGTACCCTCAGTATACAGTATGTCAATTCTTTTGTCATTTTGAATGTTTAAGTAACTGTGACCTCTATCATAACCTGATGTCATTTTCAGTTTCCTTGTCAAGCGACCAAGAACATATCCATTTGAATTGGATGAAAACCCCGAAACAATTTTTTCTGACATTTTCAATATATTTCATAGGACGGTGACTCCGACTTTCATCTACTCTCCCCAAAATTGAATTTGATTCGCTTTTAATACTAACCAATATATCCATGTTTTATTTGACTGGATGAGAAGCGTTTGAGTCATAAGCAAAAATCAATATCTTTTCTGAATTTTTTTAATATATCTGAATTGGATCCGATTATATATTTTTTATACCCCCACGAACGAAGTTCAGGGGGGTATATATGAATCACTCTGTCCGTCTGTCCGTATGTCTGTCTGTCTGAGATAGCAAACAATTTTTCGTAACAGTTTTCTCAGTAACTACTCATCACTGCAACTTGAAATTTTGTATGCAAGTTTATAATGATGTCTTGTACCGCAAGTAGCGATTTCAGGATTACCGAACATCTACTTCCTGTTTACCGGCTTATTTAATTTTCGAGATCTATTGTCAATCGTAGAAAATTTTCGTAACAGTTTTCTCAGTAACTAATCATTACTGCAACTTTAAATGTTGTATGCAAGTTTATAATGATGTCCTGTACCGCAAGTAGCGATTTCAGGATTGCCGGACATCTACTTCCTGTTTACCGACTTTGTTAATTTTTGAGATCTATTGTAAATCGTAGAAATTTTCTTAACAGTTTTCTCAGTAACTACTCATCACTGCAACTTGAGATTTTGTATGCAAGTTTATGATAATGTCCTATACCGCAAGTAGCGATTACAAGATTGCCGGACATCTACTTCTTGTTTAACGACTTAAAAATAAATAAATTTGTGGTTCACTCTATTTTACACCCCTTTGGTCTCCCACAGAGATGTCGTGGGCAGTGTAATCTGTCTGTAATATCTGTGCATTCGAAGAACTGCCAAATCCCTCAGTGGAAAGGCAATTTCGATATTCATTTCTCTAATTCTAAACGCGTTTGGTTCCTACGATAGACCGTTAAATTTTTATCTTTAAGCCCTGCATTAGCGTAAATATTTGAATTTGAAGTGAGTGACAATCCGGAAGACCAATAACTGACAAACGCCCACGATCAATCCAGTATCATCAAACCAAAAGCCGAGTTCAACTTTGTAACTTGGATAAACACAATGACTCTGTTTGAAATTGAATAGATGATTCGTTTTAGAGAGAGACGGCACGCTTACATCCATAACTTCGGTATTTAAAATCATGTTTTACATGGTAAAGGTTGCTGTCTGATTGCTTATTTTAAGCAAGCAAACGAAAATTCATTAAGAACAAGATAAGAAGTAATGAAAAATTCCTTTCTGAATTATTTCACATATATATATTTACCATTTCCACAGGACTCCATTCTTGAGGCAGTATTAACTGTATCTCCGAACAAGCAGTATCGTGGCATCTTTAGTCCAACAACGCCTGCTACACAGGGACCTTGAACACACAAATCAACATTAAACATTTTTGAAACTGTCAATATTTCTTATTATTTTTTATAGTACATGTTCAGCATGTATTTTTCTGATTTTGTGATTTTGAGTATTATTCTAAAACATAGACTATTGTATAGGCTCTACACTTCAATAGTTAGTAATATAAGACCCATTTCTGCTTTTACTAAATATACTTACCTGAAAATCATAACAGTTCAGGGAAATTGATATAAAGAGTAAGGCATTAATACAGATATTGCACCCTGTTCGAAAATCAATTACAAATAATATAATCAAAAATTACATTTTGTCAACTTAAAGAAGTTGCTGTGTTTTACAAATAAGTCAAAAGCCGTTACAGATATAAAAAAAAATGAAAGGAAGTAAACATAATCAGCATGACAAGATATATCAGCCGTGCGATTTAGAGGAAAATTCGGTAGCATGGTGGTCATTGTAGGTTTTTAGTACTAATCATAAATCCAAGATGTCTGCAACTGCAGATCTTCGTTTACCAATGGCCCCTATGAGGAAATGTAAAATGCTAATTATTGAAAATCCTTTCATATATCATATTGAAATCAACTAGGCATGTAACATGTTTTCAATTGCTAGTGCCAATAACATTGTTTGTTCATTATATTGAAACAAAAGCTACGCGTAGCCACCTATTTCCACCGCTGCAACAATTTGAAACTCCACATACTTGTGTAAAAGTTCAAATTTAAAACAGGGGAATAACTCCTACAAAGTTTTTTTACCAGGACTCATCTTCAAAGACGCTTGAGATATTTCTAAACTAAAGCTCCTGTATAAATATTGTCTAAATCTAATAAGACATGAATTTGCTAGATCGCTTACAAGGATAATATGTCAATATTTAAAGTTAATAAAAAGGACATAACTCCTTCACATATATTTGAATTGGACTTATCTTCAAACTCGCTTGAGGCATCCTTCAACTAAAGCTTATATACAAACGCTTTAATATTATCAAAATGCAATGAGAAATAAATTTGCTAGAAAACGCTTATAATGAGGATATCTTGTCAATTTTCAAAGTTCAAAAGAGCATAGGCCTAACTTCTAAACAAATATTCCACCAGAACTTCAAATTACTAGAAACATTATGGAATTCAAGCTATTGTATTAATATTACTTAAATAAAATGATAACTAAATTTTCTAGAGCGCTTAGAGCGCTTATTTTGTCAATTTTAAGAGTTAAATAGGGTCATAACTCCCACAAAAATATTTCCAAACAATCAATCCTCGAGCTCTCTCTTAAGCTACCGTATAGAAATCATACAAATCAAATAATAAATGAATAACTACAATGTAGAGCACTTCCACGGCGGACGGATGTATGGACGGACGGACATCAGCATAACTTTTCCCCGCATCGCATTGCGGCGAGGATAAAAATAATAACATTTGTGTTATCTCATACTGTGAAAATAATATTTATCGATATGTTCAAAACTTCTTGGATTAAACCATGAAATTAAGTTCCCAACAAAATGCATTTTCCTCTGCAGAGTTTCAATACATAGAATTCGAACCATGAGTTTAAGTACACACGAAGTACAGATATTTATGTATTTGTAGATATGCTGTATTATTCATAAAGTAAATAATAAAATACCAAAATTACTGTAAATTTAGTTTCTGAGTTTGACCATATCGACAACTTATGTCACTTTAGTGCAGATTAAATAAAAAATTTTGAATGTGATAGTTCAAAAAATTAGTAAAATCAAATAGAGAGCAAAGAACAAATAGACCGTGATGAAAAGCCAAAATCAGCTAAGGACAGCGCTATGCACAAGAGAGATACTCCTTTAGAATTTTTTTCTAAAGATAAGATTATTAAAAATTTCTCAAACAAACGGATTAACTTACTACTGGGTAAATGAAAACCTTCAGGGAAGAACAGTCCACGAACAGGTACATCGTAAATGCATCAGTATGCTGCATTTGTAGTTAAGTAAAGGGATGACACTCTTTTGGAAACTCGCTGTTGTAATACCGATTTTTCCTAAAGTATAGGGGTAAGAACAAAATTTCCGAACAGAATTGGCAAGAACAAATGTCCAAGAAACAAATAGACACACCAGGTGAAAAACTACCGGAGAGGTTGTCGATCGCAAAGGTACGTCCTGACTTGGTACTGGCATTTCAAAGAAATATTGGATTAACCGGTTTAATCGCATGCCAAGCCTACCCCTTAACTGTGGTAGTGTCCGGTAGCAACTCAACTATTGCTGTTTAAAGTTGGTTGACAGTTAAAAGTAACGTTCATCCCAGCATTTAGTAAAAATGCATCTTGAATCAGTTTTGATAGAAATTTTCATTTTTTCCACAAGATACTGATATCTTTTAAAGAACCTTTTCAGTTTTCGCATGAGACGGAATTTTTTAAACCCTTTATGAAATGAGGGTTCAAGGAGTAATAGGACAACTCGATTTTAAATGCTTTTGTTCATATGCTGCATTTGTATTACAGTAAAACGATTGCAGTATTTAGAGTCTTGTTTTAGTACTATTTTGACATGTTTGAATCCCATTTTTTATCCTGTACTTGTCATAAAGTAAGACGAAAGTTCTATTTTATTCCTGTTGACGGAATACTGCAGGTGTCATAAAATAAACACATAGAACTATTGTGATACCTGTTATAGGCATGCAACATTTGTCATAATGTGAGATAAAATTATTGTTTTGATCCCTGTGCTTAACTTATGTATTTTGTTATTTGATGCTCATAGTTGCCTTACATTAATATGTACACTTATATAATTTTCTTATATTTCACATGACATAGACCTATATTAAAAAGTAGCTTTTTGTAAGTTTCTTTTCTCAACCGTCTTAGGGGGTATTTAAAGGTCTAAAGTAAGGGTATCTAGAAATAAAATTGTTAGATTATATAATGCCGTGTCGATTGGCACAGAAAATGTGGAATGAAAACATGCTTGGGCACACAAACAAAAGCTTCAATGACGAACATTACCAAAGTATGAGGTATCCAGTTATTATCCACGTTGTAAGAATTACATTGCAACACAACAAAGTAATACACATTCAACTATTGGATAATGTTTGAAGTATTAATTGCTTTTTCAACGCAATAAATTTACCAGAATGTATCCCAATTCTCAACTGTAGCTTCTCGTCCGGACGATGACGTATCCTAAAAGAAGAGATAACATTGAGCAATTTCAGTGCAAGTTTGCATATCTCCACCGCATGTTGGTTACCATTCCTTACAGGAAGTCCTGAAACAACCATATATGCATCGCCAATTGTTTCAACCTATTAAGGATAACAAAACATTGTTCCAATTAATAGATAACAAAACATTGTTCCAATTATTAAATAACAAAGCATTGTTCTTAAAAATGTTCTACTCACTTAATTTCAACAATGTCGATTTAACCTAGTCTAAAAGTAAGATAGTTTTGAGTTAATGTAGCTTTTTGCACTCGGCTAACGAATCGATTCCTCGATCCAGTACATAAAATACTGTATCTCAGCTATACACATTTTTATGGTTTTTGTTTATTTTGATATGCTGTTCCTGTGAATGACTTTAAGAACTGTAAGTCTCCTCTACATACTTCGAGAATTCACGATAAAATTGCATTTCAATACCGCTTTCCGCAAAAAAAAAATGCGTTTGGGAATTGTGACGTATAAATATTTGCTTAACGAGTGATATATGTATATAGAGTAGGATTTATTGCGATTAAACAGTATTGTCAAGCTGAGTGCATTTTAAATCGAAATTAAAACCAATGTATTTAGTCTATACAACATGTAGTACATCGGAAGTAATAACAAATTAAACTATTCTATTAACGTGTATATCATGAAGTACCTTGTACACGTCTAATGTTTCTATAATGCTGTCGAAAGTTGAATATAGGTCATTCAGCAAGGATATGATCTACAAGAAAAGACATATTTAAAAATCATGCTAGTATGAATTATGAAACATATTTATCGCTTAAAAACATCTAGTTCCAACACTTTCATATTTTTTTTTCTAAAGTAGTACTAAATTAAAATGATCTTTAGTCATTATCATATCATTATTAACCAGTTAGGATAAAATATATAAAAATGCATTCCCTCTATAAATTTGAATGATGCATTACAAAAGGGTCGTAACGGAAAAAAGAGGACAATTACGACACAACAGGGCCCTTATGAGATAATCAGGGCCAATACATGACTCAAATTGGCGGCTGTGTAGTCTGCTTGGTGTCTTTAGAACGCAAAATCAGGGTTATATCATATATTTACAGTAAAGCACACATTATTGCTGTATTCTTTTGTATTGAACAAGGGTAAGACAATTGCATTTACAATTTTTATTTCATTTGTAGTCCGTTTAGTACTCTGACATACTTTGCCTTAATAAGAAGCCGTATCATGTATGATGATTAACACCTTTGTTTGAGATAATTGACCCTACTTTTTACAACTTATTGCACTCACCTCATCACTGGGGATCAGAAAATATACGTCTTTATTTGTCTTTATTTAAAAAAAGGTTTGGTAATTCAGAGGCAAACCCTAATACAGCTGTATTGAGAATATTTTTTTTGTTCGAGATAATTTACCCCACTTGTGCCACTCGTTTTACTCATTTCATTGCAAGGAATAAAAAAATAAACATTTTGTTTCTTGATTTCTTTTTTTAAAAAAGTTTTTTTGTCCCATATACAGCTGTATGGATAATAATCTTATTTGTTGTTTCGGATATTTGACCCTACTTTTGACCATTCATATTACTCGTCTCGTCAAAGGGCATCCGAAAATTTACGTTATTACTTGACTTTTTCGTGCTTAGCTTAGTCAAATCTAATACCATATGAATGAGATCTATAAAGGATAAACTTTTTGTTTCAGATATTTGATTCTAAAAATGACATTTCATTTCAAAAGAAGAATTTCCAGAATATTTTATATACATTTACATTTAAGTTCACCCATCTGATTAATAAAAGTTTTAAGAAATGAGCATTCTCATATTGACCATGTTATGTGTTCTCGGTCTGTAATAATAGCCTTGGGATGCTGTAATGGTACTCGGCGTTGTCTCGTGCCATTACAGCCATCCTCATGCCATTATTAAAGACCTCGAACACATAACAGGGCCATTATAACAATACTCATTTATTAATACTATAAGAACTTTTTAACACTGATCCGAATAGTTAAATTAATACGTCCCATCTGCAAGTAGTTTTTTTCGACCATTTTGGAGGGTATTAAAAAAACTAGTAGTCCAGTTAATTGGTGCTGACCCAAAACAGATCACACAAATTGGTATAAAACTAAGGAGTATCTCCCTAGTGCAAATCTCTGTCCATAACTGATTTTGGCTCAACATTAGGGTACTTTTGGTCGTTTGTTCCATATAATCTTTTATACGTATTTCAATTTCTTGATACCCAATTTTTTTGAATTTATCTGCACTAAAGACACATTAGATGTTGAAAAGGCAATATGCACTAAGTAAAATTAAAGTAATTCCATTATTTACTTATAATTTAAAACAAAAATACTTCAAATATGACCAATTCGTGATTTAGCGCCTTTGGTGATTTGTTGTAGATGTATTGTCTATGATTTATCAAGCATTTGTCCTTTGCCTTTCATTTGTGAATTGAGACATGTGAATGTAATTTCGGCCACTAATAGATGTTTACTGTAATCTTTTGTTTTGAAAAAGAGATTTGAAACACTTTGCTAATAGATTAGCCGAGGTCAAATGCATGCAACAAATAGGTAACGTATTATGCAAATTTGAAAAAAAACAACTATTACGTACAATATTGATAACAAATTTATAATAATCATTCTTTGATGGAATCACATTCTGTTAAGACAGCCTTTAAAATACGGAGAATTGTTATTATACAAATACATTCCTATATCACTTTAAATACCATTTTTCAATTTAAAGGTTCTAAACAGTTCATTGTTATAAAATTCAATTACCTCGAGTGGAGTACTTGTGCCAGAGAGATCTGTGAAACCTACGATGTCACTGAAATATATAGTCACACAATCGAACCATTCTGGAGTTACAAACTTTCCAACACGCAGTTGATTCGCAACAGACCTGTAAAAATATTAATCTAAATCTTGAATATTGTTTGGTGCAATCAACGCGTCTCTTGTTGTAAAATGTGAATTGCAATAGTTCTTAAATTATCATTATATATAATACAATAATTAGGGTTTTGTTTCCAGTACGGGGTTTATTGTCAATTTTTTACAAGTATCAGAAATACAATTTCTGTAATCATTTTACCTCTAAATTAAGAAAGGCACTGTATATTAATAGACAAAATTTAAAAATTGAAATAACTTCTGTATATCCTGCTTAGTTTGTAGTGAATTCATAATACACACCGTGTTGACAAAGTGGATGTGAGTCAAAATATTTTGACAATTTTTTTTTCGAATTCAGATAATTAAAAACGCGATGAAATCGAAGTACCATAATACATATTGTCTATAACTCCTTAACTATCATTTATAATCGTATCATATTATGTTGTCCCTAATTTGTTTTAGGAAATTAAAAAATAGATCAAATCAAATTTTAAAAATAAGTTTGTGCACTAGGGCAATATGCTATGAAAATCCTGTGATAGCTTATTGAATTTCACTAAGTTGTCAAGGAGGAGTTGTCGCCACAAAAAAAGGCGAACCTTTCAACAAAAACGCAAAAACATGTTTTACCATGGGATCCCCCAATCATTAGATTCCAAATTTGAAATAGCTAGTACATGTATTGATGATTGCAAGAAAAATTCATTGTTTATCGCCACATACAGTTTAAACCTGTGGTGGACGGACGAATGCATGATCAAACGGGAGGACAATAAGACGCCACGGACACTATATACCGCTAGAGCATGAAGGGTGTAAGGAATTACGAAAGGAGGAGGAACGACAACCAATATAAAATTAGCCCCTAAAATTCAAAAATATACCTAAACTTAACATTTTTGAAAATTGGTTTCGTGTGGCAAATGATAAAAGCAATATCATAATCTTGTCACTCCGGTTGATACAAAAGTCACCCGTGATGTAATAAACGTACCATATTCAAGGCATTTGGCGAACTGTATCCATTTGTCATGCAGTTTTTGGTAAATAAATTTAAATATTATCAAAAGTCTAAACCTAAATATATCTTTTTAAAAGTTATTTTATAGCAAAGAGAACTTTTGGGACAGGCTGTTGTTCATATCTAACTATAAAAATAAATATCCTAAAATGACAAATTTATTGATTACCCCCCCTCCCCCTAAAAAAAAACAACAAAAAAAAACACTATCTTCTAGAGCCTAATAAGAAAATGTATTCCACAATAGTTCAAATATATTATTACTGATATCTAAAAAACTAATAATGCATTATGAACATCTTATGGACGATTATTGATTAATTTACAATACTCTGTGATGTTCATACCTAAGAGGCCTAGAAAGTGGCCTTATCATACCTCGTTTGTGACTGGCCAAGATAAAAATACTCATACGTTTTCAAACTGTGTCAACATTGAAAGATTTCAAAAGGGTTCCAAATATTCTTAAGAGGTACATACTGTGGTAATATCTGATATAATAACTCATCCGAGCGTCTTTTTTCCACAGCTAACTGTTGTGTTCTTTCTTCCACTAACTCTTCTAAATTAGCTGTGTATCTTTCCATACGTCTCAGTAATGAATCAATCAGATCACCTTCCTTACCGCTATAAAAAGTGATAAACACATACATTATGAAAGATAACAAAAAACATTGATGTCAAGAAGCTAATTATAAGTTTCAGACAAAAAATACTAATAAATACTAAAAAATAGTGCAAACAAAATTGTTTGTATTGTTGATTCTTATCCTAACACGATAGATCACAAATCAAATGAAAGACATCTTTCAATAGATCCCTAGTCATTACTGGATAGACACATACCGGATGTGATATTACACTGGACTTTTTATTTACATTGTTATAGGTGTCACTAGTGAGGTAGGTCAGGCTTACCCTTCCAGAGCACCTGATGAAACTTCTGGTTTCTAGGGTATCACGCTGTTGGTGCTTTATTTTTTTTTCGGCGTTTGTATTATGCTCTGTTTGTTTTGTCCTCGTCATTTTGACTTTCCTATTGTAAACTTCGCATTTTTAGTAGTGATATACCACCATCTCCACATATGGAATAAACATTTCCCAGCTCATTCAATACTGTCGTTAACATGATTTGTACGTCGATTTCGTCAACAGAGCGAACAGCCACTTAGCTTGGTTTATGTTCAGTTACTGTTACTATTGTCACTCAAATGGTTTTTTGGTCGTCATGACAATTTGACTGATCGTTACAATGTTTCTATATCACGAATTAAAAAGGACACATTTCAACTGACATCACACCGTACTTTTCACTTACAGTGTGACGGGTGTCCCTTGTGAAGCAGGTAGTGCTTACCTATCTGGAGCATCAGATGAGACTCCTATTTTTAGCACACTGTTAATTCTTTATTTATGTGACGTTTGAATTATGTTCTGTTTGTTTCGTCTTCGTTGTTAGCGTTCTCTATCTGTATGTGATTCTTATATTGTCATGTACTTTTGAATTTCTGAGTTTGATTTTTGTTGGTTGATAGTTATCCTGTTACTTCAAAATGAATGTCTTTGTATGGTTTCTTGCTATGTTTACATTGCTATGTATCTTTTGTCCTGTTTTTCGTTATCTTAACGTTTCAATGAAGTATATTTCTTTCTTGCATCTTGTCATCAAAACGTTACAGATAAATACATTTTTTTGTACTGTTGCTCGGTATCTTAACATTATTGGATGTGGTTTGTTTCCATTGATTTATTCACTTTTTTACCTTTTGTGGCCATTTAGGGCTTGCTATATGGTGTGAGGTTTCTCACTGTGTTGACGACCGTACCGTGACCCCTAGATGCTTGGGTTTTTTTTTTTTTGGTCGTTTTAACCTGGATATGGGATGTTGTCTCCTTGACATTTACCCCATTTCTTTTCTTTTTCATAGTTAAATTGAGCTTATTATTGTGTTCCTACATTACATTGTGCTTTTTGATTATTGCTCGTTATCCTGAAGTCAAATATTTTTTTCTCTTCAACCTGAGATCAAAGTCATGATTTTTTTTTAGTTTATGAAATGATTAATAAAAAAACACCGAAGTTACTGTAAATTTAGTTTCACAATATAGCCATTTCGACAACTAATATAATATATATATATATATGTCTATTAATTTGTAAGACCATAAGCTCAAAGATGTTTGAACTGATGGAGAAAAAATAACTAAATTTGATCTAAATAGAAAGCCAAAATCAGCTAATAAAAGAAAAACCAATACAGATATTTAATCGCTTCAAAATTTTCAAGTTTGATTTCAAACTCTTTAAAAAATGTTTGAGTCTTAGTATTGGAAAAAATGAATTCTGATATTGAAATGAAATGATCTTCTTAGTAGAATTTCAGTATTTACAATCTAGTTCTAGCCTTGCATAGACAACTAAGAGATGTGAGGCTATAAGGACTGTACATAAAATGTTTTTCTCAGAAATTTCATTAAATTTTGACGGTCCACATTTTTGTGCAATAAATCATATAACATCATATTATTATTTATTACTTTTTTATCACCTAAAGAACACTGCCGTCAAACTATTTTCTCTGAGAAGTCCCATAAAACAGAATATAAATGGTTAAGTCATATATTTTTAATTGTTTAATTGATGACAAATGTTTCAGTTCAATAAATGCATATTTTCTGTATTAAGAACGGGTCACATATTGGCCGTTTTACATATGTTTATCATTCAGTTTTATATATATGAATACAAGCGAGATAACTCGAAATTAGAAATAGAAAAAACATTGTATTCTTAATTTTGAGAATTGCACATCCTTTCATTCGCCATGTGAGTTTCTTAACTCATTTGGACCAACATATCCGGAAAAAAAAGAGATAACAGACCACTTTCTTCCCCGCCAGATAATCGTACCTAAGACAATCAAGCTACTTAATTACTATGACTTTTCTTGTGTTGGCTTCACGTTAGTTGATTCTTGATCACATACCAACAAATTGCTGGTATTCTGTGATCAAAGATTCGAATAACGGCGCATTTTCTGCATCATTACAAATAAATTTACATGACAATAAATATAAGAAAATTTGAAACAATTTATCCAAGATCTATTAATTGACCACTGACGACTGTAATATAACTCTGGCCATTGTAAACTCCTAATTGGCGTGACGCTTTGCATGAAATCGTAGAATGCCCATTTTCCCCAGAAATTTGTCGGCATGGCATATATTTATGTTAAACTGTAAGAATTTAATTTTACTTGAAAACATCAAGTCGCAAAAACATAAGGTGGTCGGTCGAGGCTCGAGCCCGCGGCCCTCTGGTCTCCAGTCCGACCCCTTAACCACTAGACCAGCGTATCATAATACCAAGTAGGGTTAAGTAATCGAGTGTATCGTAAGTCAAAAAACATACAAGACGTAGTCTCAAGCAGCCTGACTATATGACAGTACACAATACAGAATCCAGTCTAACTGCTTTGTATTTCTAGTATTTTTGTCTATTCGGTTTCGTAAAATCATTGAACGTGTGTTTTTTCTGCAAAATTTCGTGAAGCGTTGAATAAGCGTTGAATAAATGACAAAATTCTTTCGTTACCATGTTTTATGCAAATTTGACGTGACACTGTAACAGCCTTCCGCCGATTCATGTCAGTCTAGAATTAAAATTTCGAGATATTGTCGCGTCCAGTAAAAACATTACTTGCAAGCGCGTCAAAATACCTGTGTGTCTAATTGCGATTATAAATTTACAGATCACAAGTCATGCCGAACGCTCAGATTCGGGTCTGTTTAGGAATTTGATTCGAGGTCAACAAACAAGTGCCGACCCTCTGTCTCATTTGCATTAAAGATCTCGGGGAAAAAAACACTTTCTTATTCAAAATTACATTCCTCGGGAATATTAAATACGCAGTCATTTATTGTAATAAATATTCATTTACATAAAATTGTCCGTGTGTTTGTTGAAATGACAATACAATACATAAAATTTACATTGCATGTATATTGCGAATAACTAGCCCCCCTCACCCACCCCTCAACCATCACCCATCACACAACACCTACCCCCTCCGCCCCGCCAACCCCCTAACCGCCAACCCCCTACCCCCCCACCCCTCCGTTCCATCCCTTTCCCCGAGTCATACACACACAGCTCTAACCTTTCCATGCCAACAAATTGCTGGTATTGTGCGATCAAAGACTCGAATTACGGAGCATTTTCTGCATCATTACAAATAAATTTACATGACAATAAATATAAGAAAGTTTGAAACAATTTATCCAAGATCTATTAATTGACCACTGACGAATGTAATATAACTCTGGCCATTGTAAACTCCTAATTGGCGTGACGCTTTGCATGAAATCGTAGAATGCCCATTTTCCCCAGAAATGTGTCGGCATGATATGTTCTAGTGCTTGAGATTGTATTTGTTTGTAGTACATGTTGTTGTGTCACTGCTAATTTATATAACCATGTCCTGCTTATAACAGTTAATTTTTTTTTTCAAGTGTAATCTTTCATCGCTGACTATATAATATCTTGATTTTTTTCCCCGATTTGTTCACATGATGCAATTAACTAAAGTGTACAATACCCAATCAATTTTCGCAACAATTTCAATATATATGAGAAATCTGGTCTGACTTCAGGATTTTCGGTCCAACAGTGTTCCATTAGCAAGCGCAGCTTTTCTGGACTATCTTCTGTCGTCAAACGTGGACGGAAAGGGGGAATTTCTTTTCTTGCTACCCGGGAAATTATTTCTGAATATATATATATTTAGATACATATGAAACATATTATTGGTCTTAATTGTTCTGAAATTATAAATATCGTACAATCCAACTATTCAGCCATGCACCACAGGGTTTTCGAACATAGAAATACTATAAATTCATGTGTTTACAAAATATTTGTGTAAAGACTACAAATATAAGAATACAATTTTCGCTTGGTTGTGTCAAAATTATTTGTAACTTTTTGTACTATTGCATATTTGTGTTATTCTAAAAAAAAACGTTAAAATTGTGCATGATTGTATGCAACCAAAACTGATTTTTTTAGGATAATTTTAAAAGATTACCGTATAGCGGGTAATTTTTGCAGGGTTGTAATTATTGCGTATTTTCGAGGATGGACTTAGATCGCGAAAATAAATTCCCCTTATATTTTATGTATTATTAGGATATATATAGGATCTTTGATAATCAGCGAAAATGTAAAACGCTTAAATTTTTGGCATACATTTTCTATACTAGTCCGCGAAATTCTTTACCCGTGCAAACATCCCGCTATACGGTAATATAGATGTATATTTTGAAACTTCCTTTAGTTTACTCGATTATTATTGCATGGCTAAGGCCTTTAATGTTCTCAGTACTGCCAAAACATAAGATGATGTTCAATGACTCTTCACACATAGTAAACGACCGGACAACAAAAAGTAAAAGCGATTTGAAAAGCTGAAGTCATAGTTAAGGTAAATTGAGTTCCTTGCTATTTTCATTTTGAAAATTTATACCTCTTCAGGGTGGATGTATTCAAAACTTTTGAAAGATCAAAACAACAAAAGATGTATAGTATAAAAGCCGACAGAGAACAAATAACCGTTCAGATTTAAAATGACAATCGAGAAACCTTTGAATGAAAGATATACTGTTTGAGATTAAGATGTTAATTTGAGAAATTTAAGAAGTATCATGGCATTAAACAGGTTTGAAAAGAAATGAGTGGTTTGTCAGAAAAAAAAATGATATTTTCTGGTGCGACCCGCTTAAAAATTATCTCTGGTCAATCATTTGAAAACTCTGTGACCATCACTTCTGTATAATTAATTCTTGTGGAACAGTGAATCAGCATAATCATTTTGCTTCTTCTTTGCAATTAAAGTTACATGTACATGGTTAACCGAGTATGTTTCTTAACACTGTGCAAATGTAAACAATCGCTAAGGTCGTTTAAGTCTATAATATTCAACATTGTGATAAAAACAATTCCTTTGCAACAAGTACATTTGACATTGCAATAATTTAATGCCTCATGCCCATCCCATTGTCTCAAACATATTAAAATCTGCTACATATAATCACAAGTTTTGTTGATAGATGGAAAATTCAACAGAAAACCATTTAAATAAACCTTTAATTCATATTTAAGATCAAGAAGTCTCTTCATATTTCAATTCATATTCATATCCTCTATTTGTTCATTAAGTTTGATTTTTGTAAGGGAAATCCCCAATAATGGTATGAACACTTAACGTGGCATCACAAGAATTATATAAAGGTCATTTGATCTTATGATAAAATGATTTGGTGGTGCATTTTTTAAAGAGAAAAATCCGCGTTGAAATATTAAGGTAACTTTGAGGTAATATTCAGATCAAATAATTTCTCAGTTATAGTCTACATCTTACCCTCAGTAGTCATCGTAACATCAGAACATTCAAATGGAGTTGATCTGTTGATCACTTCATATGTTATTATCCCAAAACTGTAAACATCACCCTTTTTGCTTCCAGATATGACAGACGAGTATCGTAAGTGTTCCGGCGCAACCCATAAATCTAAAATTTACAGACCTTCATCTTAATGTAAACTTATTAGATTATCTTTTTAGATTATCTTTTTGCTTAATTTATTCAATGGATATGTTTTTGCATATGAATTCTTTGCTTGAGGATACAGACACATAAGGATAAGCTACAGATTTATTGCACAGAGTTTCTGTCAAGTATATATATTTTGCGAAAGGATATGGAGTAAATGAACATGCCTGTTTGTGCCATTTGTAGCATTAAGAACAATGCAGTTTTATATACCGATATACATTTAACGTATACAGCTATCACAAATAACAATGAAATCTTAGTATAAACTTCTCTGGGAGTTATACTAGATGTGTCAATAGGGTACTCACGCATTACCCGTCAGGTGGACAATCATTAGTCTACCCTTGTATGAATCAGATTCTTAGTTTAACAAGATTGCTACGCTTAGCTATGTCCCCCGCCACTGCCTTAAAGTCGATAAAGTTCCATAACTCATGTATAATTTTGAGAATCAAAATGGCGGCAGGATATGATCAACTGCATTAGGTGGCAAACAGCCAAGCAAAATTTCAGCAAAATCCCTTAATTGGATTTTGAGGAGTTGTGTCCACAAAGTCTTCCTATGTTGTAGTATGCATTGAGTCGATAAAATCCCATAACTCCTGTAGAATTTGTCAAATCCTAATAAGCGGCATGATATGATCAACTACAGTTTGTGACAAACATTCACACAAAATTTCAGCAAAATCTGTCCAAAGGTGTAAGAGGAGTTGGGCCCACAAAAAACATGACACACTAACGCAAGGACACACGGACGCAGACCATACTATGGGCCTCTGTCGCGTTGCGGCGGGGGACAATAAATTTCTATGATCTAGTACATACGGAGACTACTACTCCTGGAAAATTTGAAGGAAATCTGAGTACAGGTTTTTGAGGAGTTGCATCCACAAGATCTGTCATTTTATAAAATTGTTAAATTTTTAAAGTCCAATAACCCCTACAATATTTGACATATCAAAATGCGATGCGATATGATCTAGTACATATGGGGACTAACAATCCTGTAAAATTAGAATGAATTTGGACTAGCAGTTTCTGAGGAGTTGCGTCCGCAAGATTTGCCATTGTATAACAATGTGGAAATAATCAAAGTCCCATAACTCCCACAAAATTTGACGAATCAAAATGGCGATGCGATATGGTCTAGTACTCATGGTGACTAACAATCCTGTAAAATTTCAATGAATTCTGACCAACAGTTTCTGAGGAGTTGCGCCCACAAAAAACGTGACACACGGGCCTACGGACGCACGGACACAGACCATTTCTATGTCCCTCCGTCGCGTTGCGGCGGGGGACAATTAAACGACTCAATACTAGATCTAATCTACTGTAAACACACGAGTCGAATGACTGTTACATTACATGGGTAAACCATTTGGTGATAAACCATGAAATTTACAGAGAATTAGTTTTGAGCGTTTCTCCTACTATCCTTCAAAGGTTGTACGATGCATCTGTCCATATTTTATTTTTCTATGGCTATTTGCTTTTTTGTCGTTTTGGTATTATGTATGTTCAAAAGCTGTAACAATTGCGTCTTCCATATTTGTTTTGACTTCAGTACAACAAATATATAGGTCGAAATCGACGATCATTTTAACAAATACAAATATCAACAAAAGGAATAAATGTGCTTAAGCATATACTTACTTTTATATATTTGTCGAGCTTTGTTGAATTCTCCGACTGATTCGTTGTAAAATGACTGCAATCCAAAGTTTGAAAGTTTGACAACAAATCGTCCGTCAATGACACAATTTGTTGACCTTAACGACCCATGATAATTCAGTGATGACTTGTGAAGAAACTTCATACCCTGTCAGATGGAAATAGAATTTAGATAGTATCAATGAAACTACAATAAGAAGACAACAATACGTTAAGTGCTATACAGATTCTCAAACATCAATTACAATGTTGACATATACAAATTAAAATATGTGTCTTAAAGGGAAAGGTTACATCACAAAGAGGCCTCTAAATTATGAAATCGCTTTTCTAAATGAAAGATTAATGCAATCTAACACCATTGAACGTACGAGATCGAGAAATTTCAGACACCCAAGGATAAGATTTCAATATTTCTCTGACGAGGCTTGCTGAGTCAGAAAACCATTGAAATCTTGCATGAGAGTGTCTGAGAATTCTTAATCTTGCAGTTTCAACGGTGTTTGATTGTTTTTCTCACAGTAATAAGCAAAATACAAGTTTCTGTGCAACCAGAATATTGTTGGCGTCCGCCATGTCTTTGCAACTAACTATGATGACGAGGACGTTTAAATGTATTTTGTCACGTAAAATTCTTATGTCACCCATGGATTGAGACAAGGATATCTCAAATGGCTAAAAATAGGTACTGGCTTGTCTCCAATGTGAGAAAACTATCTTACATTGAACCTTTCCAACAAATGAAGAATACAAAAATGACTTTGAAAATTCATCATACAAACAATATAACTAAGCATATGTCCTTCACTATAGAAAGTTTCTGCAAACAAACTCGGTAAAAATAAAATAATAGTTATTTTATTTTTGTATTTATTTGTCTGAAATCAAATACCTCAACCATATTTCAACAAAATTCAGTACTTTAAAGTTAAATCATTAAGCATTTCTGTAAAAAATGTCTCATTAAATGTGCAATAATGAAGTTTTTACATAAAGCATAATTGATTATTTAATATTTTAATGCTAATAATGCATTTCCGTGAACTCCGAAGCTTGAATAAAATCATTAATATGTCGTCAATTGATAGGAAATTAATGAACAGTGGACATTTTAAAAATGATCACGTAGTTATTACTGTCTTGTGCCTAAATGAATTGTATATTTGGAATGTTACCTTTGCTATATCTTTCAATAATGACAGTTTGAAATTCCAGTCTAGTTTTATATGGTCATTTCCAAGTAGGTCCTACAACAAACATAAACATTTTTAAAAGGAAATCGCTATAAATAATAAAATACCGAAATTATTGTTTATTTTTCTCTTCATTGAAAATCAAACCAAACATTTGATAGTCTATAAGCCGAAATAATAGGAAAGAGAAATAACAAACAAATAAGGATTAAAAGGAGATTTGTGGATCACATTTTCACAGTTTTTTATCCTCAAACAGAAGTGATACAATAAATTCTTCAATTACTCTATCTTCTAATCTGAAATCTATAATATCCATGTAATGAAATGGAATGCTTTAGAAGTTTTAAAAGTTCTTCAGATTTTGATTTGAAGAACGCAAAATACCATGATATTTTTTCATTTCAACTCTTATAGTTATACACCTTTGGATTATAACTCTTCTCAATTGATTGATTGGATCGGAACAATTTGGATTAATAACACGGTACATTAAGGTGCAAGGTCTATGTCGTTTCCAGTATATTTGAAGCTGTGTGACAATAACAAAGCTCCTGAATTTTATGAAAATGAAGTGCCGTAAATGATGTGAAAGTACAATATTAATTGATATAGTCTATTTAATACAAGAACAAACCCGACGAAAGAATATCTCAAAATCAAAAGTCCTTAATAATCCCATGTAAATCTGCCCTCATCAAAGAGGACAGTAGAAGAAAGTAACTCTGACATACAAAATCGTTTATTTTTGAAAGCCTTGCTATTGCATTCTTCAAAAATTTACTATGCTTTCGGCAATTTGCCAGTTTGATTGTTTGTATGCAAAAGAGGATCTCAAGAGCCTGCATCACTCATCTGGACCATTGCCAATACATAAAATTTAAGAAACGTCTATATTAAAGGGTCTAATTTTCACTATGTAAACAAATTTTTATGTTATATGATCAAACTTTAATAAACTATTTTTCCTATTGCCTACCATCTTGGATAAGGGATGAATCTGCAGGATGCCATTTTAAAGAGAATTACAGCGGATATCATAATAGATTACTACAGATCAGTTTATTTTCCCTTAAGGGCAAATGCTGTCTTTAGTATGAATTGATACATTGTATTCACACAATAGGTCCTAATCAACAATAGATTGTAAGGTGGGATTTAAAGTATCTCTTAACTATTATTTAGCGAGTTGTTTGTTTGACTGAGAAGATTTATCAATCTGATTGATTAATTTTCCCTATACATTTAAGCCAGAGTAAAATTTGTTTTTCAAATTTAATATCAAACAGAACATTAATATTATGCTTGGGGTTCAATATACTTCTAGTGCATTAGGTTGTTACATTCTTGTTCATTTATGGTTACTCATTTTGTCTTTTTCATGTTTTTTTAATTTGTGCTACATCTGAGCTGCTGTTTTTTTTGGGGGGGGGTTATTTTTTTGGTTGTTTTCTTTTTTTACTTTACACTCATTTTGCTTTTGTTTTTTGTTTGCTTTTATTTGCCATATATTTTCAATCCAAAATGAGTACTTCTTTACACGTAAAAAAAATTCAAAACATGATGAGAATAATAAACTTTTGAAGAGATGATGCCAACAATGGCTGAACATGTAAAGCAGTTTTAATTTTGACTCTATATGAACATGCATTTTGATTGTCTCTGATCATTGAAAGGAATATATATATTCATCAACAAAATCTCTTAAACAGTTATGAAGGTAATTGAAGACACGATTTTCTGCAAATTTTTGCCTCAAATTTTTTTTAAATGTGCTAAGATGTTGGCATGACCAGAGCTAGAAAATGATACTCATGTTTTTCGCTCATGTTAATTTGAAAAAAAAAATGTCTGTTAACCAAGAAATCCGGGCCATGAAAAGGATTATTATGATACAAATAACAGCAACTGATAAAGATATGTAGGGCATGAAATCCAACATCCATTTTACTGCACAGGCTATCTACTTCAAAGAATGAACTTGTTTTAAATATAAATTGGTTTCTTAAGACAAGAGTATCCAAAAATTTATACATGTTTGGGTGTGTTTCAAAGCAAATAACACTGAAAAGTTCTGATTAAATACATTTGCTACTATATTTTATACAAACCAAACTTTATTATAGCAGTGTATCCAGTCACACAAAGTCATAGTTTTAAACCATCTTTTTTTTCACTAGGAAAGAGTTCCTTTTGGCACACCTTTGGTTGACGGAATATGCATAGACTTACATGTAAAGGGTGCAAAACAAAACTCTTGCCTTTCATTTAAATGACTTCACAATATTTTGTAACATAAATCCATCTACAACTAGATTTTTTATCCCAAAAAAACATAAATTCATGCAAATTCCTGTTACAACGAAAAAAGGTAAAAAAATCAGCATATTTCTATTTTTTCATGTTAATTTAAAAGCAAAAAAAGTACACAAATAATAAAAAAATGTATACGAAAATTAATCAAACAGATTGATAAATCTTCCCAGTCAACAAGCAACTTTCTTAATAAACAGTTGAATGATGCTTTAAATCCCCACCTAAGGGGACGACCATTTGATTCTGAGGGGGGGGCCTGGCAGATTTTGTAAATAAATATTCTGTCCCTGAAAAAAGTTGGAAATAAATAATCTGGTCTGCATATCCAAGAAAATAAATAATCTGACCATAGATTTATTGGTGCGATACGATTATGTTATTGAAAATAAAAAATATTTTGGCCCGCAAAATTTTGAAAATAAATAATCTTACTCGACCGAAACTAAACGCCCCCCCCCCCTCAAAATCAAATGGTCGTCCCCTTACAATTGTGTTAATACAATGTATCAATTCGAACTGAAGACAAATGGTTTCAAAGGTGAATATCTCAAAAGGTACTCCAATATCAAACTATGTTTCCTATAGGGAGCCGATTTCATAAGGTGCAGACTTGAAGGACATCCATTTTGAAGGGGACCGTCTGAGATACATTGTGATTAAATTTTGTTCTAACTACCGCTGTTGTTTCAGATAAAAAAATTCTCTGTATGCTCTTTCCATGGTGTCTAGTAATAAATTAAGTTCCCCGCTGGTGGTCATGTTCGATGACAGATTTCAATTCAATTCAATTCAAAATATTTTTTTGTTTATATTAGTAATACAAACAAAGGGATCGGATAAAAGGCTATACCTATATTAATCGATGACAGATTTGAACCAAAGTAACAATACTTAGTCAGCACCCCCATTATCATCAGTCATGCCATGTATAGTTCAAATCCTTTTGGAGATTCTCGAGAAAAAAAATATGTAAGATGAGAACAAAACACCAACTGATCATTTAAGTTTTTGTTATGTTGCAACAGTCTGTACAGGCTATGAAGCATAGTAGATGCTGCTTTGCAGTTGTAGGCAAGATATTTACTTAGTAAGAAAACAAGCTTTACACAATATACTTTATATACAACAGTTATTATAATGTGAGATAAGGTGAAGATTATGAAAATATTTTTGTTAAAATTGTAAACATTTGTACAAAAATACTTTTTGCTTTTTGCTCTTGGTTATGGAGGGAATAACTCCTACACAGGATTTTGGATTTTCTTCAAAATTTTCGAGTTGGTAGATCTTGATATGCTGAACATTTTTTCCCCTTTAAACGTTACCTCTATATTGTATATGCTACAGTTTTTGAAATAAAAAAAATGCATAAATTTTGAAAATTTTACGGAAAAGGGCTGTAACTCCAAGACGGGTTATTCCGATCTTCTTTAAAACTACAGGACAGATAAACCTTTGCATTCTATACAATTTTGCCTCCATGTCAGATTTCCTTTATATGTAACGGTTTTCGAGTTATTGGCCAAAAACTACAATATATCCCATGTTCTATTTTTTGTAACAGCGGCAATGTTGTTTGGTTTTTAGACTCCTCGTATAAAATTTTGAAACTGCAAACCCTGGTGATGATCAAGGTTAAGTTTGGTTTAAATTGACCCAGTAGTTTCAAAGGAGAAGATTTTTGAAAAAAAAAAGTTTACGACGGACGACGGACGCCAAGTGATGCAAAAGCGCAACCTGGCTATAGCAAGGTGAGCTAAAAATTAGTTAGTTTCCTTACGATTCAGTTCTATATTTTCCTTTATGCTTTGATAACAATCATATAATTTTACAAGTATATCAAACATACAACGCAAAAATATGTTACATAATTAATCAAATTCTAAAAAAATATTGAAAAAATCTAAATACCTCTAAAGTTCCTTTCCTACAAAATTCAAAGACGATGCAAATGCGGGATGGTTCAACACAAGCCCCAACAAAGCGTAGTAGGTTTTCATGTTGTAGATTTCGAACCTGCAAAAGAGATTTTCATTAATATAATTGCCAAAAATATTGCCAATTAACATTCGTACACTGATTGCTATATAAAGGTACGTACATTGCAGGTCAATAAGCAAATTTGATATATTTGTTGCATTTATTTTTTTAACTTATTAATAGATTTATTTACTTTAGATATTTTGAAGGCAGAGAAATAAAATGTTAAGAGCATATATTTTCAAAGGAATGTCATTTCAATTAAAGTATTTTAGAAGATTCAAATCATTGGGACCTTTAATTGTTAGAGAGTTTTATTTTTGCCAATACAAAGGATTCCAATGATATTTTTGTTAAGATACAAAAATTATTCTGGAATGGTAACAAAATAGATAACATTAAAGTTTGTAAAAACACATAACAATTTACCGTTGCAATCATATGCGCAATTTAGATGAAAATAAATTTTAGTTTACTTTTAAAACTTGTGATCAAAAAGGAAAACAGCTCCTGAAACTGAATTTCTTTACAAAATACATTGCAATATACTTAGGTTTGAAGTATTTTTATGACACAAAATATGTTCAGTGGTCAATTGTTTTAGCAAAAAATTATATTTTTAGAATATAAAAAAAAACAAGTTAAAGAAAATGAAATCAGAGTTAAGGAATGAATAGGCATTGATTTAAATGTTTGTTTTATTGTGCAAAGATAACGAAATTTGATAATTAATAACGTCATTTTTACCATTTTGATGCTCTGTTTTTCTTAACAATTCTTGAAAATATAATAAATGAATAAATTTTAGAATATATTTTGGATAGAGTCCTGTAATCAATTTGCAAATGCCAAAAAGAATCACGCTTAATTCAATACATCTACACTTTGAAGAATAGACCCCTTCACCTTTTTCTGTAATGCTGTATGAACACATGGTCAATATTGGTAAGATCTGAATTATCAGTCAAACGTACCCTGGATTTATGAAAAGATTTATTTCAATACATCAATGTAATTTTTTAATTAATTGTGAAAAGATTTATAGAATAATCAACAGACCTTTTTCAATAAATTTCGTAATTTATATTCACTGGGTCAATGACGCTGCTAGTGGCTTGTTAGTATTCACCAACCAAGTAGACCAGTATTTCAGTGCTGGCTAGAAAACTATTTTTATTTGACAACTTACATAAATATGAAATTGAGAAATCTGTTTAAAACTAATGAGTATTTTATTTGTGCAAAGCTATGTGCTTAGCTGATATTGGCTTTCAATCTATTAGGTTATTTATCCTCTATTAGCTTTAATATTTTTTGTTATTTCTGGATCTCCAGTTGCTTGATTTTATATGAACAGAACAAAAGTTTTTTCCCCACATTTACATAAAGTAACGTAATGCATGGAAAAGACAATGGCTAAATTTGTTCTTTGAGTTAATGCCGGTCCATGTAGAGATCGTAACATCTTAAAGCACCCTGTAAACGCTTTGAATTAATCTCAGGTCTTACTAAAGCCCTCCAGAATTTTACAATGTCCATGTACATATGATAGATAAATTAAATACATACTTGTTGGATTTCAATTAGAACTTTTCTGTTAACTGTGATTTTCTGTCTCTGTACCTTTCTCACATATACAATATGACCCTGTAATGATGTCATTAAACAAAACAGCTGTACTTTGATTAAATCTTCCTTGTTTTTTGTTCTGTAAACCTCTAGTATTATGATCACATAAGTTCTCACTAAGATCAAATGAAATTACCTCAAAGAATTGTCAAAAGCCGGAATTTAGGGGGAAAAAGACAAAGTAGGTGGAAATTAGCCACTGGAAATTTTTAAACTGCAGTAGTCCTGACTTGGTTGTGACAAAAAGAAGAAGATGGGTTTAACCTGTTTTGTGACGCACCAATACTCCACCTACATTACCGTGGTGGCAGGTAACTCAACAGCAACTGCTATTGAAATGTCGTAACGTGACGGTACCTAAATTGCGCAAATTTCACGTTTTTAGCTTATAAATATTGAATACTGAAAACCAACTTAAGGAATCCATGATTAATTTATTTATGAGGCTATAACTTTATTTTGTGAATAGTTATAAAAATTCTAGATCGATCTTTATATGAACAATTATTTATAAACTTTCCTGAA
Source organism: Modiolus philippinarum (assembly GCA_002080025.1). NCBI lineage: Eukaryota > Metazoa > Mollusca > Bivalvia > Mytilida > Modiolidae > Modiolus > Modiolus philippinarum. The sequence goes on from MJUU01021507.1 coordinate 99,235, forward strand.
AATGCACGGTAAATTTGTACCAAGTAGTATCCAAATTGCAACGATGTAGGAAAATCGAATTTTGTTGCTTTTTATCTTTTGTTTCGACATGTTTGAATATGCGGTTATGTATGGAAAATGTTCAGAAGTTGAAATATTTTAGTCAAATTTCATTCAGAGTGTTCTAACAATTTGTTGGTTTAATGACGATAGTTCGTGATTTTTATTTCTCAAAATGACAGAAGCAAAAAAACTATCAATGGAATTTCTTAAGGAGTAACAAAAATATTTCAGTTTTGTTTTAATTCGATCTTCAGTCAGAATATACTTGCTTCTTTAATTTCACAATTCCTGTAATTCCTGTCATTATTTAAGCTTTCTCATTTATTTGGAGATGATTTGTTGATATCGATACGAAATGGCGGGTCGCGCTACTCCTTGGATTGATTGATTGATTGATTAATTGAATATTGTTTTACGTCTACTGAGCAATATTTCAGCTATCTCAAGACGAGATAAAGTTTGTTAATAAATAAACACTTTGGGTATGGAAAGGGTCATTGGACGGGAAATTCAGACTGCTACTCCTTGGAACACGCTAAAAATTATTAGTGTTTGTTGTTTGATATATACGTACTTCCGATATTTTATTGTTTGGCCATTTCATTGGTTGAAAATAAACGGGATAATAACAAAAATCAGGATAACAACACTAAGTGAAGAAAAAGTATATTTTTGCATCGGTATCACGAACTTTATTTCATTCTGTCAACAAATTCTTTAGAATGTTCTCTTTATTCTTTTTATTTTAAACCTCTCTGTGGTAAATCAATTTAACAAGTTCATTTCAATCGATGCAAATAAAAACTAAAATGACAAAACTTCATTTGATGCACCCTGTTGCATGAATACTTCGTTTTTCATCCCCCTTACTCATACTGGTGCAATTTGGGTACCCTGTGCAATTTGGCTGCTCCAACGTTAGACAATGAAAATAAAAGTTCTGCCCAATACTAAGCGATAAAAGAGTTTTTAATCACAGTTCGGACAATTTACAGTTCAACAGTAAGGATGGGAAATCTACATTAAAATTACCGTTTTATTACCACTGAAAGAAACGTCAATCATGCACCTATGTATCGACAATAAGACTGAAAGTCAATAACAAGTCTTGTCACTTCCAAGTGGATTTTTTGGGAAATTAATTTTGAAATTCAATACATATATATTACAATTCAAACACCATTGCTCTAACTGATACCGGGAAAATTCAGTGACCCATTATAATTATTTTTTTTTATCATTGAATATATTCATAAAATTGCGATGATTTTTATCAAATAAACTTTTACGGATATTCGGATACGTCGTTTTAGTAGTAATTCCAGTTTTTTACAACAATATTTACATTAAGGATGTACTGAGTCGGACTCAGCGAGCATAAGCTAGTTCGAGGGCCCAATTCAAAATAAAAACCAAGTGTTGATCTGTATTTTAATTAGCCGGTGAACAAATTGGTAAAAACACTGTTATTGAACTAGGTTCTTAGTTCAAAACAATATCTGGACAAAATGTTTGCCTGTCGTAAGACCTGACGATTCTAGAGAAAGGTGGAATGGGGAAACGAAACCAAATATTTATAATACACACGGTGCGTTCGGAAAGTCTCCATGTTTGACATGACTATACACTATTCGTGAAGATACACTCCCCGTCTGATATCTACTTGATATCACTATTCTTTTTAACTAAACAACAAAAATTTATCATACTATTCACAATATTTCTGAATATAATTTATATACATTTTATACACTATCTTCCATCAGACGAATTATCTCGGTGATCGTTAGCTTATTATGAATTCACTTCCTCAGACTGATTTCGAGGAATTCCGCTCTTTTAACAGCTTGTTGCCTGTTGTTTGGAAGTCGTTGTCTTGGTGTCCGAATTGGCAACGGAGATGCCCATCTACCTGTGGAGTCCCTTACAAACTGGTTGTCCATTCGTTTCATAAGTTTATCTTCATACGACATTCCTAGTTTGTCGTCATATTTTGTCTTAGCAAAGATATCATATTCTGGTATGTCTACTGTTTTTGTTGCAGTATTGAAACAAGGGGGATCTGGTTCCCGTACACAAATTTTACTTTAACATGGTCTTAGTGTCGTAGGTTGGCCAGATGGTAGGACAAATGTTTTCTTCACAGATAAGTCTGGAGTTGCATGTTGATAGTCCTGACAGATTTCTCCGATGACTACCCAGCCCAGTCTTAATTTCTGGGCAAAAGGTGATCCAGGTGGTTCATATCTATAGTCTAGGTCATGATGGACTTCGGGAAGGTCTCTTCCAATGAGCAGCATTATCTTCCTGCTATCTTTAATTTGCGGGATTCTTCCAGCTATATCTTTCATATGTGGAAAATGTACGGCAGATTCTGGTGACGGAATTTCGTCTCTGCTGCTTGGAATGTAATCACATTCTACCAAGACTGGATATTCTAATTCTTCATGTCCATGTAAAGATTGGACTACAAATCCTTTGGCTCTCCTGCCACTGGTGGCAATACGACCTGATCAAGTGGTCAGGGTATAATTTTCTGGTTGGTCTTCAATATTGAAGAATTCAAAGAACTCTGGTGATGCTAGGGACCTATTACTTTGGTCATCAAGAACTGCATATATTTCAACAGGTTTGTCAGAGTTGTCCCTATGATGTACACTGACAGGGATGATCTTGGCACATGATTTGCAAGTGTTGCTTCCACAGATTTCTGCGCAAGACGAGTTTACTGTTAGGTCAGTTCTGCTAGCATTACTTGCCTCCCCGCCGTGTTGTTGTACTGTCTCCCCGCCGTGATGTTGTACGGGGTCAACTGAAGATGCCTTCCTGACTATGTGTAAGGTAGTGGTGTGTTGCTTGCTTCCGCAGTCTCTACAGGAAATCTTCGCCTTGCAGTCTCTGCTCCTATTGGTTGTGGAGGCGCAACACCTAAAACATTGGTTGTTTTTTTAAGGATATCTCTCCACTCCTCAATCGATTTTGATTTGAATCCTCTACATTCGTCTAATAAATACCTTGTGTTGTGTAAGACGCACCTGTCTGGTACTCAATTCTCTGTACACTGGGGCAGGGTGCCCCTAATGTCTTTACTGGGCTTGTTTGGACATCTGTCGACATCAGTCTTGTGAGATGCTACCCGGGTTTTGGCCACTGGTGGTTTTCCTTCGGAATACTTTGGAGTTGTTTGTTGTTCTTGTTCATAACAGAATCTGGGATCATTCTTGATTATGCTCATTTCCCGAATGAATCTGGAAAATTCTGTGAATGGCAGAAATAGTACATTATGTGACGACTTGTAGTTATAAGCTCTTGTTGTCCACTTTTCTTGGAGTCCATAAGGGAGACAATTGGCCTTATCCAGATGACGAATCGAAATATCCAAGACGTGACTGGAATTAAGGATTCTCTTTGATGTGTTCTGTTTCCGACAATAAATCGGACAACTCATATAGACGTGCACTGTCCTTGTTCGTTAGTTTTGGAAAGTTTCCCAGTCTATTCATCAGTGAAGCTTCGACAATTTCAGGGGATCCATTCCTGGTATCTAAGCGATCCCACAGCAATCTGAGACTCTCAATGGGGTTCTCACATGACCTCCTTATACTTTCAGCCTGTTTTGAAGACTCAACTCCAAGCCATTTTACTAGGAGGATTAACTGTTGTGAGTCAGACACTTTGGCTTCATCGACAACTGACTTGAAGCTATTTTTCCATACAAAGTAGGATTCAGCACGGTCGTTGAAATTAGTGAGACCAGATAAAAGAATTTCCTTATGGAGAAGGAATCTAGTCATATCTGAAGTCTGGTTCACAGTCCTGTCATCGTTCAGGTTTACTACATGTGAACTTGGTGTGTCACGTGATAAGTACTGACGTGATGGTTCAAATGCTGGTGCATCTCTGTTTAGCTGAAATCTAACAGACTGAAATTTACGAGGTTGTCCAGCATAAGCTGGTGTAGATATTACTTCCGGTACTCCATATACTACTGTTGGAGTTGATGTAACTTCCTGTGGTCTGATAGACCCATATACTACTGTTGGAGTTGACTTAATTTCCGGTGGTCTGGAGGCCCCAAATACTACTGACGGGGTATTTTGCACCTCTTCGTTTGTAACATTGAAAGAGTGTTCTTCAACATTCAGTTGAACCCGCTGAAGCGAGTCTGCTTCATCTATGGGCAACTGACTTCGTTGATTTTCACTATCCGCTCCTGTTTCACTACTTTCGTTTTCCAGGACCTTTGCTTCAGTTTCCACCATAGTAGCTGCTTTTTTGCTTTCCAACACTGTCATGTCGGCCTTAATTATCGCTTCTTTCTTTAACAAAGTAGCCTGCTGTTCTGCAAAGGCAACTCTAGCTTTCAAAGCCTTCGTTTTGACACTTTTTCTCTTCACCCGACTGGAAGCGTCTGTATGTCTAGACATCCCACCTTGTGAAAGAAGTTTACTATTGTGGGGGCGTCAGAGCCTTCATAGATTCCTGTAGATTACGGATGGTAGCATCTTCATTATATTCCCGGAGGCTTGACAATGTTTCACAGGCTTACAATTCATGTTTGCTGTCGTCGGTCCTGCTGGATTTCAGGAAGTTCTTATAGGCCCTGAATTGTTTCCAGTACCTGATTTTTGCTAGTACATTTTTTCACCTAGGTTTGACTGGTCTTGTGTCTGCCTCCTTAAGCAGGGCGTCAAGTATTGTCCATAAATACTCTACGTCTTGATAATATTTGTCACAGGTCTGTGAATATAGTTCTTGTTCTTTCTCTGTAAGTGTTTTGACTCTTGTATCCTAAAGTTTTGAAATTGAGTTCTCGGGCATATCTAGATCTGTTGGATCAACATTCATGTGATGAAACGTTGTTTAATCCAGTTGTAGCTTTGTCGCCTGGAACAGGAACGGTATTACCGTAGTTGAGTGACTGTGTTCTCTTCTGTCCGGGAACAGAAAGAAACGTTGTCCTGTAACTGTGTTGCCTGCAGCAGGAACGGTGCTACCAGTTGTCCAAATCAGGTCTGGAACTCAGGCTGGTTCTAGTGTTTTTACTGTACTGAGCCGGACTCAGCGAGCATATCCTAGTTCGAGGGCCCAATTCAAAATAAAAACCAAGTGTTGATCTGTATTTTAATTAGCCGGTGAACAAATTGGTAAAAACACTGTTATTGAACTAGGTTCTTAGTTCCAAACAATATCTGGACAAAATGTTTGCCTGTCGTAAGACCTGACGATTCGAGAGAAAGGTGGAATAGAAAAACGAAACCAATTATTTATAATACACACGGTGCGTTCGGAATGTCCCCATGTTTGACATGACTATACACTCATTGTGACAATACAAAGGATATCCAAATGTATTTTTTATCTCGAAAACCGAAGAAACAAAACTTTTTGAAATTGCACTCTTCTGGGCTTATATCATTACAATTTCGGAATATTTTCAAATAATCTTCACCAGTTTGTTTTGTTAAAAATACTTTGCTAGCGCAATGAATCTATAAAATAAGATTTTCTAACTAAATTTGTCAATATTTGTCTTTGATATCATTCTATTTTGGGATACGGAATATTTTTCAGTCTGTTCTTTTTACGAGAACATTGCCATTCATTTCGAGAACATTGTTAAAATTCAAGGAAATGCCATTTATTTTCTCTCCCACTTATTTTTCTCAGCCTTGTAATTTTTATGAAAAATAAACATCGTGGTTCGTTTAAATTCCTTGAACTGCAAAACCGAGATAAGTTACTGTTCAGCTTTCAACATAAACGCCTTCTTTTTTTTTTGTTTCTACATGATTTCACAATCATTTGAAAAATCAGAAAGCAGAAAAGACAGAGTTATCTTTTGATTATAGTTAAAACATATGCGGTACTAGTAAGGGTCGAATAATCAAAGAAGGTTAATCCTTTACTAAAACACACTTTTACTGAAATGACTAAAATATAGATTGCAAAATACAGAAGGATAACCAATAAATTGGCGGTAATTGACCCTGAAATTGTGTGCAGTATGCTTGATTTTCCCATTGATAATATATTTGTCACATTTGGAGGAGCTATATATCAACAACAAATTGGCATACCGATGTGCACTATATTTGTCACATTTGGAGGAGCTATATATCAACAACAAATTGGCATACCGATGTGCACTAATTGTGTTCCTCTAGTCGCAGACTTGTAAGTATATTCTTACGCGACTGAAATTATTCAGGGACTCTAAAAGATCATAAAATAGAAGGTGCTAGATCCTTAAATATTACTTATAGATATTTCCTTCAATAAAGCATCTGCTGCTAAAAGGATCTCATTAATATATGCTGCAGAGCTAGAGATAAAGGAAACGACAGAAAACACTAGATCTACATATTTTTGACTTACATCTCGAATTCGACGAAAATGAGCATTTCTGTACTAATTTTTACGACAAAAAGAACGATTTTTTTACAAAATCATCAATTTCCCTAGCATGGACAGTACTATTCCAGTTTCTGGCGCTTAGGGGGTGCATGTTTCAAAGTTAATTCGTTACGTGAGAGCTAGCACAAATTATAGAAACTTTCTCTTTAGACATAATTATTTATCTCCGTGATCGCCTTATTAATTAAGGCTTCAAAAAATTCCGTCTCATACGATCCTTAAATAAAGGGCTACGCCGAGCGCAGCATGATACGACCGCAGCATGTCGACCACTGAAATTTGAATAAGTGTAAACTAAAATAAATGTGGACAGAGTAATTTGCTGAACACAATAAGGACCTTGACACATAAATTAACTGGACACAAACTTGTGAAAATAAAAAATTAGCCATTTTAATCCCTTATTACTAGGATATTGTTAGAGCTAAGAAATTCTGTTGATTACCATCAAGAGAAATCCAAAGAAAAACCTCAGGTTGAGATCCAATGAAAAAGAAAGATTTCACGTATTTTGAAATATTGCAATTTGGCCCATTTGACGCTTTATAGCTCAAAAACGGTATGAGCTATGTCAACACAGTTGACATACTACGGAAATCTTACATTAAGAGGAATCCAAAGAAAAAAATTCCATCAAAATCTGATGTAAAATAAAGATTTAACATATTTCTAAAAGTTGCAATTTTGGCCCCTTTTACCCCTAATAGCTTGGAAACGGTAAGAGCTACGCTAAATCCGTCGACATACGACTGAAAGCCTACAATGAGAGGAATCTAGAGAAAAAAATCCCATTGAAATCAGATGAAAAATAAAAATTTTAGGTAATCCGTATATTCACAGTTTTTGCCCCATTGTGCCCCTCATAGCTTGCAAAAAAACAAGTTATCAAAAATCTGATGGTGCAGCGCTACGTTAAATTTCATAAGGAATCCATTGCAAAAAAACTGCATCAAAATCGGACTAAAAATTTTAAAAAATACAATTTTTGAAATTCGCCCCTTTTGGGCCCATTTATCTTGTGAACATCACATGCCACATGAAATCCATTGGCATACTACTGATTGGAAATTTCCTCAGGAGGACACTGAAAGAAACCCCATCATAATCTGATAAATAATAAATATTCTACAGGCAAATATGTGAAAACATAAAATTTATCCCTTTTTGGCCCCTTTTTTCAAAATCGGTGGGGCCACAATAGTTAAAACTAAGCAAAGCCTTTCTTTTGTGCCAAGGGACATTGTGTTAAAATTTCATAAGTATTAGTCAACTGGTACTAAAGTTATTGACCCAAAACAAAAGAGTCTACAGACGAGGACAACGACAACGACGACGACAGCACCATACCATTATACGACCGCAAAACTTTTTGCGGTCGTATAAAAATCAGTCATTTGTAGAAAAAATTAAAGTTTCGGTCCGAACTCTGATTTGGATTATCATTTCTTTTAACTGTCTACGACCTTTCAATACCAATTGCTATTGAGTTGCTACGGGACACTATTGCAAAGGAACTAGAGGCTCAGATACTGAGCCTGAATCGCTCAGCTGACAAAATGCTTACAGCAGGTGATGGAAGTGATGTTCATCCCATAGGATCCTATGTTAAAATATGTTCTGTGCTGGCACTCTTGTTTTTTATCAGATCAAAACTATATAAGCAATCTTAGTTTGACTGAATTTGCTTCAATAATTTAAGGGCATGTAATGAAAAAAAATGTTTAAAATTATGGGTACCATTCTTAATCAAGTTCGATGATTGGAGCTATTTTCTTTGTCGGATCCCAACAAAATGAGAAATCTTTGTAAAGGACCTTCTATATATCATTTCTGTTATAATTTGCTTGAATTTGCTTCAATAGTTTCAGAAGAGATGTTGAAAATGATGTTTTCCCATAGGGTCCTATGTTAAACCCAAGTTCTTCGCTGGCGGCCATGTTTTTTATCGGATCGGAAAGAAATGAGCAATCTTGATAAAGGACCTTCCATACATCATTCCTGTAAAGTTTTGTTGAATTTGCCTCAGTGGTTGCAGAAAAAAAAGATGAAAATGTATATTTCCCATAAGGCCAATGTTAAATTATGTTCCGTGCAGGCGGCCATGTTTGTTGTCGAATCAGAATAAAATGAGCAATCTTTATAAAGGGCCTTTAGTACATCATTCCTTTAAAGATTGGTTGAATTTGCTTCAGCAGTATCAGTAGAGTTGATGAAAATGTGAGTTTTCCCATAGGGTCCTATGTTAAACCTAAGTTCCGTGCTGGTGGCCATGTTTTTATCGGATCGGAACGAAATGAGCAATCTTTGTAAAGGACCTTCCAGACATCATGCCTGTCAAGTTTGGTTGAATTTGCTTCAGTAGTTTCAGAGGAGAAGGTAAAATGTAAATTTCCCATAGGGCCAATGTTAAACTAGGTTCCGTGCTGGCGGCCATGTTTTTTGTCGAATCAGAATAAAATGAGCAATCTCTGTAAAGGACCTTTAGTGCATCAATCCTGTAATGTTTGGTTGAATTTGCTTCAGCAGTATCAGAGGAATTAATGAAAATGTGATTTTTCCCATAGGGTCCTACGTTAAATCTAAGTTCCGCGCAGGCGGCCATATTTTTTTATCGGATCGGAACGAAATGAGCAATCTTTGTAAAGGACCTTCCATACATCATTCCTGTAAAGTTTGGTTGAATTTGCCTTAGTGGTTGAGAAGATGAAAAAGTGAAAAGTTAACGGACAGACGCCGGACGACGGACGACGTACGCAAAGTGATGAGAATAGCTCACACTGACCCTTTGGGTCAGGTGAGCTAAAAAGAAGGGGGGTTCGGCATGCTATAAAACTAGTTTAACCCACCATTTCTTGTGGAATGCCTGTTAAAAGACAGGACCATTACGGTCGAAAATTTTTGCGATGGTTTCCATCTTATTTGTCTTTTTGTTCCATGGGCTTCGGCTCTTGACAACTCTGTTCGGTAATTTTGTTTTCCCCCATTTGTAAAGTTTCCTTCTGATTTTATTATAATTATTCTAACAAATCATGTCTGTAATTTGTGCCATGAAAAAGGCAATTACCAATAAAGCGATATGGATATGGTAATTTTTCAACAAATCATATATGCATGCCAAAAGTATGCTTTTCATCGACTATTTGTTCAGAAATCTATTCAAATTAAAAAACCATTAATGTTTAGACAGTTATCCAACTGTATTTTAAGCGACAAAACATTATGTAATCCGCATAACATCTGAATAAGACATTTTGAAATCAAAAGAGGTTACGAGTGTTAGACACAAATCAAAATATGGACACACGAATGGAAACTGGTATCCATAAGACAAGGATGCCCAGGTGACAAATTTGTCGCATTAATAACCAAATTCCATTAAACATAAAAAAATAGTTCGCAGACGCAGAATTGTGATCTGAAGCATAGAATATTGGTCAAGATAATCAATGAATTGCGTTTTACTCAAAACAGTGGTGTATTTGATTAATCACTAACATGTTAAAAATAGACCTAATGAAAAAATTAACAAAGTTATTCGAGAGTCAAATGTAGGTCAAGTATTACGTAGTTCTCACATACATCTGATTAATTTCATGAGACATCATTGTGGTACACTGTATGATAAGTATTTGATGAGAAATGAACTTTAACGCGAAATTTAACAAAACTCATTCAAGCATAAAGAATAGGCAATCGCAACCTAATCCCTACTTCCAAACGTTTAGATTTTAACTGCCCTGAAGAGACATACGTTGATGAAGAAACTAAATTCACAGGAATTGCAGTATTTTGTTTGGACAGTACTCATCAAGTCAATTAATTTGATATAATATCATTGTAGTATGATGTGTAGATATTTAAAAAATGTACTTCAATGCAAAATTTAACAAGTCACTCGAGGGTAAAATGTAGATCACGGGCCCCTATGTTTGGGTGAAACTGGTTAACTATTCAAGGTTTTTCTACTGATATCATATTACTGAAATATGAAAACAGGTTACCGATATATGGACCTAAACGATAGACTAATCATCCTGGCGTACGGACGGATGGACAAGGGTAAATCTATTTGTTACATACGTGACGGGGCATAAAACCTGGGGAAACTTCACCCAAATTTGGTAAAAGCTAAGTAAAACCCAACAAATAATTGTTATATTATTAAAGTGATTCATAAGGGTATGCACCGTTGCTCCTTAATTAGTATCTGCAATTTATTAAACTCGATTGCACTGAAATGTTACCTGAATATTCATTTTTTTTTCATCATTCACGTATGCTTTGTATAATTCGAACAAATTTTTACATCATTTACAATAATGATAAGAATTTGAGTAGTTGTTAAGAGTTTTGAGGGGTTGTTATATTTTTACTTCCAAATTCTTCCGCAAATACAAAAATTACATATACATGTAAGAACATAATTCATTCCTTGTTTCAGTCTTTTTATAACAATATCAATGTGTGTCATCGCACTTACCATGTAGGTAGCAAGGTTTTGTACTGTTTCGTATTTAGCTACGTGATTGTTTAACGACCTCTTGCTCGAATTGTCTGTGTTTGTTGTCATCTATAATTAGAAACATCAGATTTATTTTATGATAATTTGTAAGATTCCTATGTTTTGAGATCTATGTTGGATATGAGATGCTCTCCCAAATTTATCAATTGCATGCAATAAAATAATTCTCACTGTAATATCATGGTGATCTTTTTACGCGATCTGGTTTCTTCAAAAGCAATTTGACTTAGTGATTTGCTTTAGTGGTGCATATTTATGTAAGAAATTTCCAAAAGAGATTACTTTCACTCAAAATTCTATTCTTTATTATCTCATTGACCGCTGGATTTATTTCTTCAAAACCCTTTGTACTCGATTTCGAAATTTTCTGATACGGAAATCAACACTGTAATATCGGAAACTACTCGTTTTATTTTTATAGTTATTTATTTGTTCATATCGTATATAATATACTGTTGTCCATACTCTCATAATACAAGAATACCTTTAATACTTTTCTATACACGTTTTTGCTTGTCAAGAACAATCTCTGAAATTACAGACAAAAACTTTTTTCTCGGTGGGGTCTTAAAAAATTGAAATTAGAATACTTTGTTCAAAACTAAGAAGTGTCTCCCTCATGCAAAGCTGCCCTTACCTGAGTTTCGCTTCGCATTTAGATTCTTTTGATAATTTGTTCTTTGTCGGCCTTTGTAGACATTTCAATTACTGAATTTTCAATATTTCGATATTCCTGCACTGATGAAACATAAGTTGTCGAAATGGCTACTGTAAACCGGGAAATTTTCGCGATTTTCGTGCTTGGAATGGAAGCGCGAAAATGAAACGGCGTGAATATACTAGTCTATTATTGAAGTCAATGGTCAACAATTTGGCAGCGCGAATTCAAAACTGTGCGAACTAAAATCCTATCAATTTACCGCGAAATAAAGACGGCGCGAAAATTTCCCGGTTTACAGTATATATGGAGAGTAAATACAGTAACTTGTTTCTTTTTGCTATTCAGTACAATCATTTGGAAGATCAAATAAAAAACGTATATGATGATAGAGAAAGCAGAAAGAAATGTTTATTAAAACTTTGAGCGAAATTACTGTCTCAAAAAATTATACATCACAGTTATGTTCAGTCACTTTTGCAATTGTCACTACAGAAGTTTTACAGTCGTCACCATGATTTGACAGGCCATTACAATGTTTCTATTTCACAGATAAGAATATATGTTTTTGGGTAGATCCAGAGTTGCTTACCGGATTGACAATCACCAACTGTGACAAACCGGACTTTTCACTGACAGTGTGACGGGTGCCACGACTGGAGCAGATCATGCTTACCCCGGAGGACCTGATGATATCTCAGTATTTGAAGGGGTTAACACTCTGAGTACTTTACTTTTGTGGCATTCCTGTTCATTTTTGTTTATTTGTTTTGTCTTTATCATGGTGTCTCAATTTGTGTTGGATGTGACTGGCCGTGATTTTTTATTTTTTTCTTTGGAATTCCCCCTTCCATCGTTTTTGCTTCGGTATTCGTTTGCCGAGGTATTGACTTTACATGCATATCGATGGTAGAATGATGTGCTATATCTTTGTATAGTGATTGAACCCATTAAGAATTTTTCCCTGGCATTTATTAAGAGTTTACTCACAATTGAGTGACAGCTAGCAGAAACATTGGTACAATTAAACTGTATATCGTCATAATTCACACGCCATGAACCATTAAACAAATCCTGTTCTCGTTTCTTATATCTGGGAAATTATGTTGAGAAGTACGACATTTGTATTAATGTTAAAAGGCAAAACTTAAGTAACTAAATAAATGTAAAGAAAGCAAACAAGTGTGGACCCAAATTGATGTCTCACCCGTCCCTGCTTGATCGCAGAATTGATGTGAAAACTCAAACTGCCCAAAGCAGAAAACTTAACATTTTCACTAGACTGTGAAATTAGATTAACTGACAAAAGCAATATAGCAGACTGTCACATATCACCCAAAACCAAAATTCCAAATATTAATGACCTACCACTGATAGATACTGAAAAACCAAACATGTTCACTAGACCATGAAAATGAGGTCAAGGGCTAAAGCCAAATAGCAGGCTGTCATCTTCCATCTAAGACAAACCCACATGCCAAATATTATTGAACTTACATAAATATATACAGAAAACTTGACATGATCACTGGAGCATGAAATTGAGGTCACAGACAAAAAGCCATATAGCAGACTGTCATGTACTATGCAAGACCAACATATAAACCATATATCATTGACCTACCACTTATAGTTACTGAGAAAATGACCTAATCATGAAAACTTAAGATGCTCTCTAGACCGTGAAATTGAGGTCAAGGACAAAAGCCATTAACAGACTGTCATGAACTACCTAAGACCAACCTACATTACATATATCATTGACCTACCACTTATAGTTACTGAGAAACTAAACTAAGCACAACAAACTTAACATGTTGATTGGACCGTGAAAATGAGGTCACAGACAAAATCCATATAACAGACTCCCATGTACTACTCAAAACCAACCTCTATACCAAATATCATTCACCTACCACTTATAGTTACTGAGAAAATGACCTTATCACAAAAACTTAACATGTTCACTAGACCGTGAAATTGAGGTCAAGGACAAAAGCCATATGACATACTGTCATGTACTACCTAAGACCAACTTACATACCAAATACCATTGACCTACCACTTATAGTTACTGAGAAACTAAACTAAGCACAAAAACTTAACATGTTCATTGGACCATGAAATTGAGGTCACAGACAAAAGCCATATAGCAGACTGTCATGTACTACTCAAGACCAAACTATATACCAAATATCATTGACCTACCACTTATAGTTAATGAGAAAGTGACCTAATCACAAAAACTTAACATGAAAGTTTACGCCGTCGCCGTCATACTTTGTACGCATATGTCTCGCTTTCGACGCGGGCGAGACAATAAACTCTTTGTTTAATGTTCCAGTGTTAGATGATGGTTTATGTGATACCGAACGACTATTATGGAAAAAGCTTAACGTCTCAAGTTGATAAAACCTTTGTAAGTTAAATTGCTATATATCTAAATTTTCCTCATTGACCCAATAATATTTGTTTATGATTTCATTTGATATACATTTGATACCGTTCTGTCAAAATTTTGTTAAAAGCTATTAATTATGTCACAATCATGGTAAAACATCACTAAAAACATGTTTGATTTCGACCATGACTTTGTTTAAAAAGCCAAAGGAGAGTGTCATATTAAAGTTTCATATTGAGTAGCAACCATCCTTAAATGTACACGTAAAATATAATCATACCGTTGTGCATGTGATGCAAATATCCTCTTATAATGTTCTCTGAGTGATAGTAAAGTACTTAGAACCACAAATATACCAAATATTATTTAGAACACGTTCGTAGAAAGCTTTAAAGTGCTCCAGGTGTACTGGACTTCGAAGTGTTTGAGCTCTGCTGGCTTCACAGTGCTTAGGATACTGAGTACCATTTAAACATATACATGTTAAAAACTCAAAAAAAAATCTTAATACACGTACTGTTCCTCAGCCATAAATATACAAAAGCTTTAAATTTACGTTGAACTAATAACAAAAATGGATTATTAGATTCACTTCCTATTGGATAAAGCTTTCCTTTGGGCAGCAATTCCAATCGCAAACAAAATCTAAAATTACAAACAATATAATTTTTTTTATGTTTCTCGAGACATTTGTCAAGTATTTAATGGCATTGGCTATACTGAATTTGCTTCAAATATGATTATAAGCAAATATATAGGGTATATATACATTGGTGTAATATTAGCTTACCTGTAGACGAGAACACCGACAATTAGAATTATGACAACCATTAATAAACTGAATAAGATGAGATATATATTTGTCTCGGCTGAAAAAAAAAAACAGATTGCTGTAATGAATAGATAATATAAGTCCGTCAGCTCTCACCATCATTTTTTTGTTCTTTTCAAAACTTTGAATTTAATTGTAGGTGTATAAAAAGTTATGAAATGATATTTCGTATAGCTATTATCAGCTATTGTCTACGCCTTAAAATTGATATTGCCTCCATGAACCATTTTACTACTAGTATAGGTTTTAAACGATCTATGAAAAAAGTCATTTCTATCTATTTAAAAATTGCCTTTCCTGCAGCAAAATGGCTAACACGTCCGATCTTACTTCTAAAATAAATCATCTTTTAAGAAGACCTACACTTTTATTGCACATTTCAGTATTGAAAGTTAGAGCCTTCAATATTACGTTTCACTGATTGAATACATTTAGTATAGACACGAAATTCAATTCCACGTTTAATCTTTAAAACTGAATATCTATTGATTTTTTGATTTTGAAATTTGCAAACATATGTCGAGTTTATTAGCCTTGAAAAAATATCGCTTTAGTGTCGTTTTAATACCAGACATTCCTGATAGCAGTATATACATTTTTGCATTTAATAGGTTTGACGTTATCAACAGTATTATAATGTTTAAAAATAGTAATGGTGCATTACATGATATCCAGCCACGTTTCAAAAAATTTCAAAGTAAAATGGGGCATAACTCCAGAAACCTAGGTACAGCTGAACGCAAAATTACACTTGGCCTGTTTTTTGTGGTAAACAACTAGCATACCAAGTTTGAAGACAGTATGTTAAATCATTCCCTAGTTATCAGTCGGAAACCCTACAATTTACAAAATTTCAAAGTTTCAAGGGACAGAACCCTTAAACTTCTGAACCCAAAATCGAAGTTGGTTTGAAATTTGTTGTAAACAACTTACATATCGAGTTTGAAGAAAGTATAGTTTATTCAAAAGTTACCAGATTTTCAAAATTTCAAAGTTTCAAGGGGCATAACTCCAACACCCCCTTGGACCTCTGAACCAAAAATCGAACTTGATCTGAGATTTGTGGTAAACAATTTACATACTACGTTAGAAGACAGAATGATATTTCATTCAAAAGTAATCAGTCGGAAACCCTTAAATTAGCAAAATTTCAAAGTTTCAAGGGGCATAACTCCAGAACCTCTAGGACCAATGAACCCAAAATCGAACATGGTCTGAAATTTATGGTAAACAACTTACATGAAAAGTTTGAATACAGTATGTTATTTCGTTCACAAGTGACCAGTCGGAAACCTAAAATTTGAAAAATTTCAAAGTTTCAAGGGGCATAATTCATAATCCCATATGACCTCTGAACCCAAAATCGAATTTGACCTGAGTTTAACTTACATCCCAAGTCTGAAGAGCTTATGTTATTTCGTTCACAAGTTATCAGTCGGAAACCTTCGGGGGACGAACGGACGGACAAACGACTGATGGCTGATAGTTTCACATAATACCTCGCCACTAAGTGTGGCGGGGTACATGTATAAGAATATTAATATGCATATGCCTGAAATGTAAATCTTGTTTTACATTTCAGGCATATGCATATCCAAAACGGGATTTAAACCTTTCGGCTCATTTAATTTATGTTCCTATCAAAAAATAAAATAACTGCAAAACATAACCTGCTACATAGCATTTTGGATTATCTCCCTTGAAACCACAAAATGGCTCATTAGGTGGTGATGATTCTCTTCCTCCTGCCCAATGAATAGATTTTCCTGAAACTGGGTTGTAATATGGTCTGTCGCCGTAGTAATTTGCAACCACCTACAACACATTTATAGAACAATGTTTTATGTGTACACTCACAACGTGGCAATCAGTTTTTATTTACAAATTAAGGAATGCATTAAGAAAAGATGATACCACGTAACATGGCTATGGGCATCAAATTAAAACAAAAAATAAATGGCGTCATCCTATCCTAGAAACACATTTGCGTCTTAGATTTTATATGTTAAACGTAAGCCGTCAAGCGTCTTATAGAAAAAAAGTTGTGACATCTACTCAAGTTTCTTCTGTGGTTTTGACTGGCTAATTATGAAATAGTTAACAACTTATATGTTAATATCGTCATAGAAGTAACATAGAAGTAATACCTTAGTGTTAAAAATCATAATATATTTACAGTCGAAGGATATTGAATAACTGCACATAAGACAGATGTTAAGGTGTCCGATTATAGAATTTTGTGAAATTTTCTGTGTAGAAGCATAATTGTATTATTGTTCAAAATGTCAAATAAAATTTGGGGGTCACCGTGCATTTAAGCGCAAAAACTGAAATTAAAAATTCCAGTGTTTTGCATAGCTAAATGATAAGGAAAATGATTATGTGAGAGGATAGCTTGAAAAATCTGTTATAGAGTTTTATTATACTTTGCATATGTTTTGAAATCATTATATAGTCTACATATACAAAATAAAAATAAGGGGTCACCGTTGAAATAAGAGAGATAAATTGCGACATGTTAGTTTCTCTAGTGCTATCTATGTTAAATTCTTTTATCAAATTATCTCCCTTGCATATTTTCTGTATTCTGAAAATCCAGCAAAAGATTTAAAGCTCGTGTGTTTAACATTACGTTTTTAAAATGAAAATGTTGTAAATGTGTTAAGGAATACAAATTTTTATCATTTTGGAAATTTCTTTTCATTTGAAATAACTATTTTGCAAAATATCTTATTGAATGAAACCTAAATGAACAAGTATTAGACAAAAAATGGCGGAATATTGCTGCGGTCAAGGAAGTGGCAAAACTTTCAGTTTACCGAAATTAAGATTTACACACCCAGTTTACCTTTCATTGTCTCGCCGTCGTGCAAAGACAACATTGTATACATTTGTCAGTATTTCACGTCTGATATATCTACAATGTAGACATTTGACATCGATGAATCTAACACATTGTGTAACTTTGGGGTGTTAATCTTGACTTCATAACAATAAAAGTTTTGCCACTTCCTTGACCACAGCAATAATGCCACTGAGGCACCTTAATTGCGATTATTTATCTTTTTTTCAAAATATGCGATTAAGAAAGTACGAAAATGAAGTTATGAACAAGAGCGAAGGTAACACAGCATTAGACAAATACCTCGAATTTTCCTGTGACTGGATCCATGTCAAGTATTGAATAACTAGTATCTCTATCACCATTGTTGTCAATAATCACCTTACCAGTTATTCCTAGAAAAAAAAACAATTAGCAATAGCTGATTTCCTAGAATTTGTTTATTCACAATTGAAATTTGAAACAACAAAAGCTATTAAATTGTACAACATTGCCGTCAATTATCATATGTTTAACAATAAAATGATATTTTATGTACAAGAGACCAAATCTCTACAAATATTTGCTAAAACTAAGTAATAGAACAGCGCTTTTATAGTTGTTCTTTATCTTGAAGCCACCATTTATACTTTGCACTATCTATACGAGATCCGAATTGGTCGGAGATTTTTTTTAAGTGAAATGATTTAGCAACCCTTCGGCTTCTGATGTGATAAGGTTTCATATATGAAATCGATACAATGCTTGAAGTTTTTGTGTATCTAATCTATGTCTGGGTCAAAAGCATATGAAATGACAAAAATTTTTGATACCAAATATTCAGATTTTGACTTTAAATTGATCAATTGTATTCTAATGTTACATGCAAAATACCAATATTACTATAGAAAAAACAATCCGTCAATCTGAAAAGAATAATTCAAAGACATAGGCAATATAGAAAACATCAACATGCAAAAAAATCACATTAGCAAAGAAGAGAAAAAAGAATGAAGAATCATATAACATTTGGTCTCTGCAGATAGCCGTTTCGACAATTTATGTCTCCTCAGTGCAGTTCAGATCTTAATACATGTATTTAGAAGACCATTAATCTAAAGATGTACACAAAAGATGATAGAGAACAAATAGCCAATATGTTCAAATAGAGAGCAAAAATCAGCAAAGGACATACCTTTGAAGGAGACGTTCGAAGACGTTTATCGATTCCAATACATTCATAATAAAACAAGGCAATAGACTCAAATTAGCAATCTTCTATCCCTAATTCTAATATGGCGTCCTTTAATCGCCTTGTGTTCATTGCCGTGGTAAAATCCGCATATATTCGTGGGTATTCATGACAATCGACGGTACTCTTGATAATGTCACAGACATTTTGACGAACATTTTTGCAGCGTCATAGAACAAAACGTCATACTTTACGGGGTAAAATTTCACCTATGAATACAGAGAAGAATTCATCTCTTCTTTACCCTGTAAGCATCATTTTAGAATCGACTTCATTCACGGGAGCGTAATATATGTTGATTTTACCACGGGTTTGCCCTTTATGCCTATATTTTACCCCTCGCATACGCTCGGGTGAAATATTTGCTATAAAGGGCCAACCCGTGGTAAAATCGCCATATATTCACGCTCCCGTGAATTATTTCTTAATTAAAGGTTCAAGATGTACCTGAGTTTGAATAAGATATATTACTGGACAAACGGATAAGATATATTAGTCGACATATGAATAAGATATATTACTGGACATAAAAAACGCTATATACATATGGAATGGAAAAGGCTTCCCCGGGGTATATTGTATTTGATATGGATTTTATCACGGCCTGACGCAGAAATCTCACTCGTTCGGTCATGAAAAATTGTATAATAAACATTTTTTATTCCATTTGGGAACCGACCATTTAACTTGAAAGGGGGGGGGGGGGCTATAGTTTTTTTTTCTTAAAAAAAATATTTTGGAGCTGATTTTATGTTAAAAAATATTTTGGCTGCCAAAATGATGAAAAAAAGAAATCTGGAGGAGGCTTTCTGTCCCAAAAATAATGTTAATTTTGAAAAAAATATTTTGTTGATACACGTGAAAAAAAAAAAATCTGTCAAGAAAAAAAAATCACCCCCTTCAGGTTAAATGGTCGGCCCCTTATATTACCTTTATCGGAAATTTACGGAAGAAGAAAAACATTAGATATATCATTCATTGAGCCGACATTTTGATTTGAACATTCTCAATATATTGTATTTCTTGAACTTTTACGACATTTTCTACACTATATTTTCTATACTATATGATACGCATAAATACATACACGAATCATAGCAACACACATGCGGCTTTTGAAAGTGTTCAAATACGGTCCACTTTCAGTAATGTATTGTGCATATGAGATCAAAGAAAAAATACTTAAAAAATCAACCAATAAATGTTAATATGTGTCAACCCTCACCAAAAACTTTTGTTAGCAGCAAATCTATAAAACAGGTTTGCAGCTAACAAAAATTTTTCGCAGCATTAGAATCTAGCTGCACACATGCTGCCAATATCTAGCCATTTCAGCAAGTCTGAAGCATACTCGAAAAAGTATGGGACTTTGTTGACCGTTTTGTCTGGAAGAATTTTTATCATCAGTTGTTTGCACAATACATGTATTTGCAAAAAAAATATTTATTTATCTGTGGGTAACATTGCAGAAGATTTGCAAAAAAAAAAAGACTATATTTGAATGGTCAAAGGAAACAGTAAAGATGTTAAAACGCCCATTGAAATAGCAAATAGATATCCTTTTAAATGCGTACCAGCAACAGATTGGAGTATACAAGGGAAAGTATTAGAGCATGCAGACAGTGTTTTTTTTTTTTTTTTTTTTTTTTTTTTTTTTTTTTTTTTTTTTTTTTTGTTGTTTTTTTTTCATGAAATGGATATTTTAAATCGTGTTAAGGCAAGGTGATCCATCGATGCTTAATGTATTATAAGCAAAAAGAATAGTGTAGGGGTAGGGATCATGAAATAAGGAATAATATTTCTGCTGCCTTAAGTAGGACAGATTTAATTATATTACTCTCAAAATTCAAATAAACGATCAGAAATTCAAGATTTCTTCTTGTAATAAAAAAGTTTTGAAATGCATGAAAATATTTGAAATTACTGTCTGTTTGAAAGAATAAGCTTTAACATAGGCTTTTTATACATATCATCGCAACTTAAATACCAAAGTAAACAGGCAGATAAGAAAAAACATTATCAAAATAAAAGAATATAAGTCTTTTTAGAATCACTGACAGCTAGTGCTGTAGAGCACAATTCAAGATGGAATAAGAACATTTTTCTGTTGATGTCTTTTGGACATTTTTAGCTTGTTGTTAAATGTTCTTGTTGAAATAAATCGGTTGTAAACCGACTTCATTGAAACTTGCAATATCCAAATTTTACAAAATTTTGTTTAAAACTAAGGAGTATCTCCCTCGCGCATAGCTCTGTCCTTAGCTAAATTTTGGCTTTTCTATTTAGATCCTTTTGGTTATTTGTTCTCTATCAGCTTTAACATGTTTTTCGGTAAATTGACTTCCAAATGATTTGGTTTAATCTGCATTGATTAGACATAAGTTGTCGAAATGCGCATATGCAGAAAATAAATTAACAGTAACATCGGTATTTTGTTATTTGTAAACTGTTTTGAACTATTTGCTGTTCTGTTAAAATTTTACTTTAAAGTAGCTGTTCTAGGGAAATAAAAAGCGCTGTTTGCTATTTGTCATAAAAAAATTGAAGTGTAAATAGACTATGAAACCTTTCTTGTCAGAATCCTCATCCCATCGCCCCATTCAACATGTATCAACCACTATAGTTGAAATTTGCTTTGGAGATTACAAACTTGCCTCTAGTAATCAGGAAATTGCAAATCGTCTTCAGTGAAGAAAATAAAAAGAATCCAAAATCAATAGGATAACTTTATTTCCTAGATCAGTCAAAAGCAATATGGATAGAGTTAATCATTGATAGATACAAGATATATATATGCTTTAAAAATTTATAACAAAGGTTGATATAATTTAAGAGAACGCAAACACAAAAAAAAACAAAATCCAATAGCTATACCCCAAGAGATCTGACGATACCAATTCAATATGTTTATCAAGAAAACAACGTCAAAGGTTCTACAATTAGGTGATTTCTGACAAAGACGAGGCTTAATTCTTAATACCTCTAAACAAAAAATCGAACTGATTAAAATTAAGTTACTATAGCAGTTACTATTCAATGTTTTGAAGATAATCGGATTTCGTGTTCTATCGTCTTATTACCAGGACATATAGATATGTATCAAAGATAAGACTACTCAATAATTTTCTTTTTTCCGCTAATAATGACTTTTTTCTGTTTGCTTGTTACATATATGAGTTTGTCGTAAGTTTAATGTTGTCTATTTTTATCATTTTTAATTTTTTTTCTCTCTTTTTCTTTTTCTTTCTTTTTTCCCTTTTTTGAGTTGCCGATGCTTTTTCTTGTTTTCTGTTTTTAGACATTCCCTGGCCGTACCCTAGCCAATTCTTGATTTCATCCCCCCTGTTTAGATTTTGTTCGATCCTGAACAACTTTCGTTTTAACTTTTTTGTTCTTTTTGGTCGATTTCTTTAAAATTGACAGTATTTTTCACTACAATCAATAACTAAAAATACAATTCGCCAAACTGCTCTTATTAAAAAAAAAGAGTTTGATAAGAACATACATATGTATGACTTTTATTTTGAACTTATCAGTGACTAAATACCGAAGTTACTATGAATTTAAATTATGCATTTGCGCATTTCGACAACTTATGTCTCTTCAGTGCAGTCTCTTCTTCTCTTATCAGTATAATGAATATAACAGGACAAATTACATAACGGAGAAAATTGAATGCAGAAAAGGCGGATATTAGCCGCAGCGTTAATTTTCACAATGGCGAAACTATCACTCCTGGTTCTTGCCATTAATTACGAACATGTTCAGGGCATTTTATAAGATTCTATAATTGAAATGATCTTATTCTTGAACAACTATTTGATGAAAAAATAGAAGTACAAAAAACACAGCAAAACACTTTATACGCTCAGAGAAAACGCCTGTACCGTTCGTCTGACAAAATGCTACTTGACAGATAATAGAATTGATATTTTAGCATAGGGTCAATTGGAAATATCTTTTTATCGGAACAGATCGATATGAGCAATCCTGACAAAGCGCTTTCCATAACCGTTCAAGCACAGTTTATTTAGTTGTAATTTAGTAGTTCATATTCAGATAATAAAAATGATGTTTTAATGGTGAAAAATGATGTCTCAAGGATGTTTTTCAAAATAGTGTCCAATGTTGACTGATGTTCCGCGATGGCCGCTACATTTTTTATCGAATCGAAACGAAGTGCGCAATTTTTATTAATGTTCGTTCTATGCATCATTCCTGTGAAGTTAACTTTAATTTGCTTCATTTGTTTTGAAGAGATTATCAAAATATGATTCTCCAACAGGGATAATGTTACAATATTTCAACAGCGTCATATTTTGTCGGATTGGAGCGAAATGAGAAATCTTTATTTCCTTTTATTAATCATTCAAATGCAGTTAAGTTAAAATTTACTTGAATGGTTTCAGAGGCGATAATGAAAGTATTTTCCAACATGTAAAATGTTGGGCTTTGTTCAGCGCTGGCAGTCATGCTTTTATATTATCGAAACGAAATGGGATATTTTTTAAAAGGTCCTCTATATACCACTGCCTTAAAGTTTGACTGAGTTTGCATTATTTCTTCAAAATTAGATAATCAAATAGTGAAGAGAAAACGCACGACAGACGCAAGGTTATGACAACAGCTCACCCTTAAATAAGAATCGAACAGTATCGATTATCATTTTTGTTCTTTTTCTCCAAATAATACAGTATGATAGCCGGTCGAATTCGTAGTTGAAGAATTATCATATGATGGTTAAAATTATCACTTGGCCAACAAATTCCGTCAAAAATCGAAGAACACATTAATCGTCATGGTTGTAAGAAAAATTATAGGCGTAGATGCGACCAAAATGACGGATATCAGTGACAATATTGCTCCAAAATATACTTAGTTTCTTTTCCCATAGTTTATTAACCATTTCTGGATGGCGATGTTCCATTAGCGCCATCATAGGGTGTTTACATATCTCAACTTGTTCGATTTGCTCGAGTATGTAATAACGTTTGCGATTTTAATGAGATGAATCATAACTGAAAAACTATTACATCAGGGTTTTCGTTATCACAAACTAGTTAAAACCTTCACTAAATTTTATCATCGATATAAAGACTTAGTTCATAAATACAATGCAACCTGTAAACATCTAATCAAGGTATTTCACATCTCTTATTTTACGGTAATGATTGCTCTTTGTTCAGGGGCCGACTCCGGCCTGCCGTTGGGTGTGGGGTTTTCTCGCCGTTCATTGAAGATCTTATGGTGGCTTTGAGTTGTTATTATTCCCCTTTGGGTCGTTGTCTCTTTGACACATTCCCCGTTTCCCTTTTTTTTCTATTAGTTTCATTAAGGGAGTAAGAGTGTCAGCAAATTTGTAATCAGAATTACAACTCTTGCCTCATGTTTTGAAGAACTTTGCTAGTTAAAGGACTTTGCTAATAGAACAAGATAAGTAAAAAATTTGGAAATCCATGTAAAATTTTTTGGCAAAAAAGATTTTAAAATTTGGGGGGAGACGGTTCTCTTTAGAGTTTTTTATTTATTTTCAATTAGCTCCTTAAATATATATACGAAAATATAATTAGAAATTGATAACATTGTGTATACTCTCTATTCGTGACCTACGACCAAGGAAAAAAAGATCCTTTACAAAAATAATTTTACCTTGTTTGATTGGATAAAACCCGAGGATATATACTACTCAACAAAAGAAACAATACACATATTTTATCAAAATTAATAATTCACTTTTTGGCAGAAAACCATAACTCGTAGACAAAATGCATTTTCTGCAGGTAGGAATTAACATTATGCCCAAAAATGTCTCTTTCAATTTCTGAACCATCTTCGGTCACGGTTAAGGTCGTAATCCGGTATTTCTGTTTGCAGTCGTAAATAGTGAGTATACCCCCATATTTTTTTTACCAAACCATCACATCTTCGAACCGGCTGACTTCAAACTTCTATTGTAATGTCGACCAAAATTCCCTCAGGCCTATTTTCGATTTTCAACTACCGTTCTCATAAGCGTAAAACGCGTGTTATGAGATCTTGACGTTGCGACGTCTCACGGGACCTGCTGTCACGTGATTTATCATTCGATGAGCATGTTTGCTGTAGATTATTCAATAGTGTTTAATTTGTTCTTCTTTTCACATAACAACGAATGTCGAGGGCGAAAATCAAGATCGACGGTGTAACCGCGCTTAGTAACTATCCACGTTGATTTTGGATTGAACGGGGCATCGAAATGAGACATTGTTTTCAACTTTTTAGGACGGCAAATTGTTAACATGATGAAGTGTCCCAATTATTGACCTCAAACATTTTAAATCATCCGTCAGTAACAGGCGAACTCAATCATCGGGCGAAAAACAAACATTCCGGATTTTCATCGAATCCGTTTCGGAATTGATTTAAAAATGGAATGATTAAATGCGTTTTGGCGTTGAATACATTAATACACTAAAATAAAAACTTGTAATTGCGAAATACAAAAATATTGACAAAATTAACGGTGTATCGTTTCTTTTGTTGAGTAGTATATAGAATGCTCCTGAAAACTGAAGCTCAAACTCTCTTAATCCTATTATGAAGAGACATTTTTGTTTTCCGTACCCACTGGCTATTTTCGAATTCTTCCCCAGAAAATAATATGCCTGCATCTCCGTGATTTTTATTCAAGTATTGCTAACTTCATTTTTTAAGTCAAATAGGTATATCTGCCGACTTACTTTAAATTAGTTCTCTACACACAAAATGAGAAGATATAGCCTTGGATTCATTGGGATTTTTGTTTACCTATTGCTATATTTGATGATTTTTTTCATTATGTTTAAGGCAATTGTTTCTACCTCCACTCTATCTTCTCTCTCTTTCTCTCTGGTAAAGTACAGACTTGGGAAGGCAGATGGGTTTTAAGTAATAGCAATCAATCATTTGTTTTGGGGATATTAAACAATAAACTCAGTTGTTGACTTTTTGGCATAATAGAATATTCGGCGAAGTGGACTATGTAAACTTGAGTCAAAATCTGAAGTCAATGAAATGTATATAACCAAATATTTGACCAATAAATACACAAAACTGGAATTGTTCTCCGTGATTGACTTGAATGCGGCATGTAAATTAAAAACACGTCTTGCATTTAAAATTGAATTATTCAGATAATTGTGTATTTACCTTGGAAAGTCCTATTCCACATATTTCGAGTAAAATTAAAACCATCCAGCGTTCTCTTGGTACTTCCAGACTCAAGTGTTTCATTCAGTATCATTCCAAACAATAAAACAGCATCGTGAAAAGAGCCGATGAAGAAATTAGCCTGGAATATACCACAATTCGCTTATTTTGCACATATAAAAGGGTAACTAGTAAAATTTATATAGGTACATTGTAGGAATCAAATTAATATTGGATGATCCGGTTTCTCTCTGTGTAGACGTGTCCAGCTCACTCACAACCTGAATTAAGTCAAGTTTTTGAGTTAGTTGGCTGTGCTCACACATCGGCAAATCATCCAAAATTAATTTTATTTCTTTTAATTCCTTTTTAACAGATATTTCCCGAAGCTTTTGTAACAAAGCATAGGGAATGTGGCACACATAGTCTTTGATTTACCAGATAGTTCTTGTCCAAGAATTCAAAGACGTACAGTGATTAACAAATAGTTGTTTCATTAATTTTATAATTAACCTGGGCATTAAAGGTCAAAAGCTACGATGCTTTATTTAACAAATAAAAAAAACATAGTAGCATGGAGGTCAAAGGTCATTTCTTTCTTAATAAAGTAAAAGTTCAAGGTCAAAGGTTATTCACAAATTGTGGTGTATTACGTTGAGATTTTATTGCCACATATAAGGTATATCAGGCCCCGTGTCATAAAAAGATAGTTACAATTCAGAATTTATGAATTTCTTTCTTAACTTAAAAATCATTAAAAAGGTAATTGACCTTAAATAATTTCAAACATTGTTCAGGTCATGGTCAGAGGTCCACATCGGCCAAAGTATAGTCAACCATACCATTATGGTAGTTTAGTTTTTACAGGTCAAAGTCATACAAAGGACTGAAAACAAGTAGAACAAAATAAGTAATTTCCAATAATGCACTGGTTAAAGGTAAATGGATGAATCGTGGTTATTTCAATGAAAAAAAAATAACTTTATATTTGACTTGTAGAAAAACAAATCATTTCTGAAGTTTTATTCAAACCCATCACAACAGTTCGTTGTATTTACTAATTTATCTGTTTTGATAAATCAAAGACAGGGTCACTGCCCATGGTCTCTCTCTGTTAGCTGATGAGTGATTTGTCATCTTGACTATTAAAATATAATTAAGAAAAATGCGTTTGTAAAGTTTTAGTTTAAATTCATATTTTTATCATTTTAAAAACAATTAAAAATCGAAAATACAGCGTTTCTTTAAATCAAATGATAAAAACATAGAACAGCGTGCATTAAAGAGTGACAACAAAACAGAGCGAGTTGAATGTTACCCTGATTTCTCATATCAAAAGCTTTGTATCTGAGTAGTTCTTGGTGGTATAATCCGCCATTTCTTTTGACATAACTGTACCAAGGTAGCCCCGTTGCGGCTGACAATTGTTCAGGTGGTTTTGCATCTGCTTTGTCTTTTTGCCATTTCAATTTCGGCTCTTGATAATTGTTTACGGTATTTTTATTTGTTTACGGTATATTTATTATTACCCTCATTGGTTCAGAGAGCCATAATTTACTGATTAATCAATTGCATTGTGCTAAATCATTTTGACTTTTCTTAGTTATGTACCTGAATGTTATCAAAATGCGGACACAATGAATTAACATAAGCAGATAATGGGTACATAAGAACTAGAATTTATGCAATTATAGGTTGAACAATGAATGAACGAATGATATATATGCAGAAAGATCAATTCGTCCAATCCGATTAAGAACTACCTGTTCGGTTAATCTATACATCATTGAAATTGCAAAGTAATAATGTTTTGCATGAATCAAAATATCGTGCAAAGGATAAAAAAATGAAAAGCGGGAAGTATCTGACATTTGTTTGTTTGGTTTTTTTTTGTTTTTTTTGTTTTTTTTGTTTTTTGGGTTTTTTTTTTTGGTTTTTTTTTGTTGAAGACGCATTCGAACTACGATTTTTTTTTATGAACTTGCAGTGTTACATGACCATCCTCAGGAAAACTGATTATACAGTGGAACCTGTCTAATACGATATAATATGGGACCACAAAAATATGTCAGATTATACAGGATGTCGGAATACGCAGGTTAAGAAAACTTAAATAAGCTGTCTTTGGGGTCCGAAAATTATGTCGGATTTTACAAAGCTATCAGAATACTCAGGTGTCAGAATATTCAGGTTCAAACCAATATTCTTTGTTGTATTATTCAATTACTAGTATTTATTTGAATATTACCTCTTCATTTGTGAAGTTGAAGCCATATTTCACTTGTGCCTTCATTTTTACTTCTGCAGTGAAGTTTTTCCACGCTTCAGAAGTTTGTACATGAAGACTTATTCTAATCAAAGCTGAAAATGCGTCCTTAGCATCTTGATCACGTTCATCATTCCTTTTCCAGTCATGGTTTCCCCAGTAATCTCCCGGAAAAGGAAATAGCCATACATCCATGAACACATATTCACCAGACTGTACAAGACCCATATCATAAGCTTTCAGCATGAAGTTCCGTAAGGATTCACCAGGAACTATAAGTAGGATAACTGTAAAATAATTACAGCTGTACTAAGAAGGCAAATACATAAATGCAAAAAAAATCTAAAAAGAGAATTCTTACCATGAGGTACCTTACACAGATATAGTAGTCCATGGGCTGAAATAACCCCCCGTGCACCCCCCNTGGAACAGGGCCTATTTTTAGACCCACCTACCGAAATTTTGGAAAATATCGTTTTTCGTTCAAGTTTTTCTTTCAGCTGCTTCAAAATGTTGACCAAATGCTTCCCAGTTATAAAAACGATGTATCAAATGATTGCTTATTGTATGAGCTTTACAAAGAACCCAAATTTTTACAATTTCTATGCCCTATACATTCAATGGCGCCATTAAACGTACCCCTACCCCTATGAAATATTGAGGAAAATTTAGATATTTTCATTGAAATTGCGCAAGTTTGATGGTCTAAAGAACCCGAAGTACATCTCGATTCTTGATTCTGAAAATTGTTTTAAGTTTTTCAATCTATTTTCTTGAATATAAAATATGTTAACATATTTTTAATGACCAAAGTTTTATTTTCAAATAGACCAAATAAATAGATCTTTGAATATTTCCGATTTTGATAAAGTTTTGTCATTCTTTTGCCCAATATTACTTTTTAGTAAACAGATATCATTTAAAGCAGGTATCAAATGAAAGCTTATTATATTTGCTTTACAACTATTGCAAATATTGGCCATTCTTATGTGATATAAACATCATACATCAATACAACTTACCCCTACCCCAACAAATTTACTGTAAAATTGTCAATTTTTTGTCAATGTTCGCATAAAAATAACCAGAACACTCAAAATGTGTGTTGTAAATGACAATGTTTCATAAATTATACCATGATTTCGTATTTTAACAGCCATTTGCTGATTTAAACTCAATATTTTGCCTGAAATTGAAGACAAATGGGAATTTTCAACATTTCAGATTTGCCCAAATTTCACTGTTAAATCGTTATGTATGCCAAATCTGGAGGATATATCTGCAGATGTGCCAATTAATTATTCTAAGCCATACATTACATCATGATCTGGTATTTACCAGCCATTTGTTGACTTAAACTATATATTTGGCCCAAACTGATGGAAAATGGGAATTTTCAACATTTCAGCTTTGTGTCTGTCTGGCGTCATTGTTTTTGTGTCTAACGTCATTGTTTTCTGTGTTTTCGTTTTTGCCCTGTCTTTGGACTTCGATTTTTGCGAATTTCACCCCTTTGTTCCTTCGGTATTCTACTGCCGTTGTTTCAGTTTTCTCCAAAGTGCATTGTTAAATCGTAATATATGTCAAATCTGGAGGATTCATCTGCAAATATGCCATTTAATTGTAGTAAGCGATACATTAGTTGTCTTAAAACACTGTTTAGAAAAACAAGGACTGTTTAATGTGACTCTAAATACTTAAAAAATTACCCCTACCTCAACAAATTTTCCCTATAATAGTCATTTTTTTTTACTATATTCACATCAAAATAACCAAAACACACAAAATCTGCATTGCATATAACAATGTTGCATAATTTTTATCAAGATTTGTCATTTTAAGTCCCACTTGTCAGCTTAAACTCAATATTTTGTACAGAACTGATGAAAATGGGAATTTTCAGCATTTCAGATTTGTCCAAAATTCCCTTTTAAATAGTTAAATGTTGCAAATCTGGAGGATTTTTATGCAGATATGCCAATTCATTGTTCTAATCGATATTAGTTCTGTAAAAAAATGTTTAGAAGAACAAGGAGTGTTCAATGTGACTCTAAATACCGAAATCTTTACCCCTACCCCAAGAAAATGGTGCTTAAAAATCCTCAGAATATGTATGTCTGTACATTCATATCAATAAAACACACTAATATTTTACGTTCTTTTAAAAAATTGCACTTTATATATCGCAATATGCAATTTTAACGCCAAATATGGGTAAAATTGTATATTTTGGGCGATTTTCGTGAAAAATGGGATTTTTCAGCATTTCCGAATTTTACAAAATTCAAAGTTGAATTGTTGTATAAATGCCCATAAACCACACACATGATATTATTTGTGATATATTGGAGTCTCTGTGTATTTTGGAGTTTGAAATGATATGTTATTGGACCTTTATACAATGTTTAAGCTTTTCAAGCGGAATAAAGTGAAATAAATTGTGTTGAATAATTGTGGTAAGGGGTTATATATTTGTAATTTATGAGACTGTAATTATTCTAAAATGTTTAAAAACATATGACTTAGATATATTGAAAGGATATCTAATCAACATTTTCAAGTTACATATCAATTTCATGAAGTATTTGCATCTCAAAGTCAAAATAGCAGAAATTCTGAAAAACGGAAAATTCCCATTTTGCATACAATTTCGAGCAAAAGAGTCAAAAAGGGACCTCTTAAAAAGTTTAAATCTACTTAAATGATCTTTTGCATGTCAGCTTTAGAAAAATAAACACTTGACTTCCAATAAAACATTATTCTTTAATCATTTAGAGCCTGAATATTTCATATTTTCCCTTAATTTTTAGGGGGAGGGGTGCTAATTTTGAAATTTCTGAACCTACAATACGTCTGAAACTAAAATGTTTGCACACAATTTGATGCTTACATATCATAAATCATTATTACAACGGCAATTATTAAATATATATTCAGATTTTTACGACCATAAAGTCAGAAAGTCGAAATTGTGAAAAAATCGAATATTCCGAAAATTCCCATTTTTCAAAAAATTTTTACCGAAAATCAAAAAATTATGGACTTTAATGGTTTTATTTTCCAACATTGTATCACAACTGATAAGTTAGGCATAAAAACCAGATCAAATGACGAGGGTTGTTTATCTGAAAGGAATTGACAGCCTAAAATTGTCATTTTCGCTATTTTTGTGCAGGGGGAGAGGTACATTTTTTGTATCCAAAGGTCACAAAAATGGCGTAAAGTGCCCAAACTTGAGTTCATTGTAAAGGTTATTAAATTAGCTTAAATTTGGTACCAAATTTCAGTACATATTACTTATCATTGAATAATTATGGAGCTTAAAAGATGAAACTTAGGTTTAAACGAAAATACAAGAGTGTTTCGTGGTGTACTATAAAAGTGGCCCTATACTATACATGCGTGCAGGTTATGTTCGTGTTAACATGTTTTATTTTGAAGAGGGGATATAGGAGGACTGAAAAAAATCGGTCTAGATGGGAAGTGGGGGGGTGCACGGAAAGTGATTTCAGCCCATGGCCTATAGGGATATGTAAATGAATAATCAATGAAGAGATATGGAGTAAATGCACATGAGACAAAGTCTCTAAAAATAAAAAGAAGCAATAGAATGTTGTTCTTCGTCATAAAATCACCATGAGGCCTTCAGCAATAAGCTTTGCTCATACCTCACAGCAAGTTCACGACGGTCATTAGTACCGATGATAGTGGAATTCATTGCCACATGTCGAACAACGCTAGATCAATGTTATTACATTTACATGTCATTGATGCGAGATCGTCAACAAACATAAACTTAATTGGCAAAGTGTTGTCATTCTTTGCCCAACAAAAAAGACCAACAGAAGGCAAAGACCAACAGAAGACAATCACAACATATAAACAATCACAGGGCGCTCATCGAGTCAATGGTAAGAAAACTAGGAATGATAAAATCATGAGATGTGGGCACAATAAACAACTTGCAATTATACTACTCAACAAAAAAAAAACGATACAATTAATTTTGTGAATATTTTTGTAATTAACAATTTAAAGTTTTTATTTAAATGTATTTGTTACAGTACAAATTGGAATCCAGTAGGATCCAGAATCCTCGTAGTACAAATTGGAATTCTAATTTCTACTGGGACAAATTAGAATTCTAATTTGTACTGGATTTAATCCAGTACAAATTTGAATTCCAATTTCTACTGGGACAAATTAGAATTCTGATTTGAACTGGATTTAATCAAGTATAAATTGGAATTCCAATTTCTCCTAGGAGAAATTGAGATATCCTAATTTATACTAGTAGGATTCTGGATCCTACTAACTCAAATCAATAGAAACAGTGGTAGAGAAGTAAAACATTATTGGTAATATGTAACTTCCATTGTTTTGGTGATCATTTAATTAAAAAATTTATTTCAAAAGAATAAGAGTAATTGTCTAATTGTATAAAAGATGTAGATGTTTTGCTTGGAACTCTTTTACCTTTGAGCACAGTTTAAACTTTTGATCACTAGTTTTCATAACTTAACTTTAAATATTTTAAGTATTTTACAACAAAACATATTGAAATATTATTTTTTTCCAAAGATGGCATACTCAAAAACTACTTTTCAGATACCGATCTTCTTGATTAAGTTTTTGTTTCCCTTGTTTACATGCAGTAGATCCTGTTACTCTACCTGAAATTTCACACATAGTCATGTTTAAAAAAATCGGTCATTGGAAGATGGCAGTATAACAGCCGCAGTTTCAAATTACTTTGGCAAATGCAATACTATGCATTGCTCTTGTCGTAAATCGAAAACTCCCTGCTCTA
Organism: Modiolus philippinarum; assembly: GCA_002080025.1. Lineage (NCBI taxonomy): Eukaryota > Metazoa > Mollusca > Bivalvia > Mytilida > Modiolidae > Modiolus > Modiolus philippinarum. The sequence continues at coordinate 132,423 of MJUU01021507.1, forward strand.
CTAAATGTCACAGAGTTCCACCAATTGTTACAACAAATGAACAGTTATATTATAATTATGTCATTTGTCAATCTATTGTTTTAGTATTTTAAATTAAAATGCTGTAAAAACATATTTCTCATAACAAAGTTTTTCAGCTTTCAATGTCAGTAATTTCCAGTATCCTCCTGAACAAAATATCCAGTATAATTCTGGATCATACTAGAAGTTCAGTAGGATTCAGAATCCTACTAGTATAAATCAGGATATCTCGATTTCTCCTAGGAGAAATTGGAATTCCAATTTGTACTGCATTAAATCCAGTACAAATCAGAATTCTAATTTGCCCCAGTAGAAATTGGAATTCCAATTTGTACTAGGGGGATTCCGGATCCCACTGGATTCCAATTTGTACTATAACATATTCATGTATTCGACGTCAAAACGCATTTGTTTATTCAAGTTTTGAATCAATTCCGAAACGGACGCGATGAAAATCCGGAATGGTGGTTATATGCCCGATGATCGAGTTTCCCGTTAACTGATGGATGAGTTAAATTGTTTCATGTCAATAATTTGGACACTTCGTCAGGTTAACAATTTGCCATCATAAAAAGTGGAAAACAAGTCTCATTTTGATGCCCTGTTCAATCAAAAATCAACGTGGATAATGACTAAGCACGGCCAGACCGTCAATCTTGATTTTTGCCTCCGCAATTTATTGTTATGTGAAAAGAACAACAAACTAAAGACTACTAACTAATCCAAAGCAAACATGCTCATCAAATGATAAATCACGTGGCAGCAGGCCCCATAAGAGGTCGCAACGTCAAGATCGCACAACACGCGTCTTACGTTTATTGGAACGGCATTTGGAAACGGAAAATAGGCCTTATGAATTCATGGTCGACATAGCAACAGAGTTTTGAAGTCAGCCTGTTCGAAAATGCGATGGTTTGGTAAAAAGAAAATGTGAACATACTCACTATTTAGGTCTTCTTACAGAAATTCCGGATAATGACCTTGACCATGACCGGAGATGGTTCAGAAATTGTTAGAGACATTTTTGGGCATAATGTTAATTCTTTCGTGCATAAATTCCATCTTGTCTACAAATTAGGGTTTTCTGCTAGAAAGTAAAATATTATTTTCGTTAAATTTGTGTATCGTTTCTTTTGTTGAGTAGTATATAATTTTTGATGATGTAATAGAGAAATAATTTTTACGGGATGAAAAATACTTCATACAAAAAACTACGTTTGGTAATCAGTTGAACAGAGTCTGATACTGGAGACGTTAGTATCCAACAAGAAATTTGGTATTACGCGTGGACAATTTTACTTGATAATGGTATACACAAACCGCACATTGAAAAAGACAGAAAATCTGCGGCAATCGAAATAGTTAGGTGATCTGTTATTCTTTGTGCTACTTCGGCAATAACAGTGCATTACAACGGCGACGATCCAGCTGTATTGTAGCGACTCCCCCAAGTGACGCCTCAGATATCCAAATAATACAATGTTCTTGCAATTACGATGTAATCGAACGCTTTCATCTCATATGTACGTCGGATGTATTTAATAACGAATAGGAACCGAGTTAGACATGGAACCTATTCTGTCAGAGGCACGTACATGTGGATAAAGCATGCATTTGCTACAGAGTTTGGACAAATTGTCTGTTTCATAAATGCTGCGTTAGAGTGTATAGCCCTTTCAAAAAATGTTGTTATCTTTCCCTGGATTGGAACTCTCCTATCTAATGGAGGTACAGACACTCTTCTCTTCCGGTTATCACTAGACTAAGTGTGGTTGGTTACTAATACACAATTTAAGCCTTGAATACATTTCAGTTCTAAAAAATTTGGTGCAGTGTCATGGGAAACAATAACCTAGTAATCTAAATATGAACTTTGTTATGAACTGTGTTCAGGATGAACAACACTTACCGTGTTGGGTTGATAACCGGAACTGTTTCATTGTATCTAAATGCCGAAACCGAAGAGCGGACCAAATGATTTCTTCGAAAATGCCTATAGTTTCCTATGCAGTTATATCCTCAAAAACAAGACATCCTTTTTCGAGATTGAAATTTTATACAATTATTGTATACGTCAATCGTCATTCGAAACCATTTGAATTACCGTAGTTATTATCAAAAATGATATTTAGTACCACATGTGCGAACACGTGCAGTCAATACATGTAGATGATTAAGAATAGAGGCAATATAGGATACTTCCTGTTTCATGATATCATACTTAGGGATTTTGTAAAGATTTTGTGTCTTTTTCAATGTGCGGTTTGTGTATACCATTATCAAGTAAAATTGTCCACGCGTAATGCCCAATTTTTTGTTGGATACTTATAGCCATGAAATTGATATTTAAAAGACACATATGAACGCAAGGTTATATTAAACATATGAAAAAGTGAACATATTGTTACAAGATCAAAATGGCATTATACATGATAAATAAAATACGCTAAGTGGATACACCTAACAAACGAAGTTAAGGGGATGTATATGAATCCCCATGTCCTTATTGCGTCTATATGTCCGTCTGTTCACTCTTATTGTAAGCAGAGCTCCTGCTCAACCACTTCAATGAATAAGCTGATAGAGATGAGGAAAGTGAACATGCCGTCTAAAAGACGTAATCAAAGTATATATATACTATTGTGTCCAGGCGATCGCCATTGTCTTGGCATATATATAATATTCCACTGATAAAAACAAAGTTTACGAATTGTAGTTCAAATTGAAATTTCAATATTTAGGAAGCAACCATTTGATTTTTAGGGAGTGCAGGGCAAGTAAGAAATTCGAAAAAAAATCCAGGATTAAAAATTTGGTGAAAGACAGGAGGTTGCTGAAAAAAATAACCAGGATGACATATATGAAGCACATTTTCTGCCTTGGACTGAAAAAAAAACGACAGGATTGCTTCCAGTGAGAAAAAAAAATGTCATGCTCAAAGATTGCATGAACATATACCCAGGAACAGATGTTCCCTCCTTGCACCCCTCCCCATTAAAAATCAAATGGATGCTCCCTTATATATGAAGTTCTATATCTTCAAAAATACTAATCTTATATTTTGATTATCGAAAATATTGAACTCATGATCGAAAGCGCTGTAATTCGCTCGTGCGTTTATTACACTTGTGAATAACTGCGTTTTTCTTCATTTGTTTAATAATTTGCGATAAACAAATACCGTCAGCACATTCTGCATTCGTTAATTACCACAATGTTCGTTAATTAAAGATTAAAATCTAGGATTACATACAAGTACATATAGTTTCAATTTTCGGTAAATATTTTGCCAAAACTTACCCCTGGAAACTTTACCCGCATCCAATAATATATCCGAAAAACTGGCGTTTTGGTTGCCATAGTAACTAAAAATATATGGATAGATATTTTGTTTCTGTAATCCAATCTTGAGAGTTGTCGCCAAAACGTCCGAATGGTAGTCGTTAATATCATGTATTAGGGAAACATCCGTCCATCCAAAATGTATGAATATGCTTCCAAATACCTTCCGAAGACGGCACTGGCAATAGGCTAGTCTGGTTAATGTCGGATATTCTGTTTTATTTTTGAAAGCTCCGCCATCACCAAAACCTGGGTGAAACGAAAAAAAGTTCATTAAACAAAGAATGGAATTTGTAACCCAGAGTTTCAGGACTCCAATTACGTCAAAATTTACAAAATGCAGCCAAGTCGGTAAATTAGGTTTTTGTTTGTTTGTTTTTGTTTTTTCTTTTTCATTTTTTTTTTTTGGGGGGGGGGGGTAATTTTTTGTTCTTTTTTCAGATAAAACACGTATATATATCATACTGCTGACGCCGTCCGGAAGTTAAAAATTACGCTGCTGGTCCGAAAACTGATTTAATTTGAAACCTTGCCAATTCAAAATTAATGACAATTTTGTTGTTGGAAACTAAGGAGTATATCCCTGTCCTTAGCTGATTATGTTCTTTGTTCTCTTTTAGCTTTAATACAAAAGGTCTATATTTCGGGTTAATGGCCTGCCAAATAAGTTGCCGAAATGGCCATCTTCAAACACTAAATATACAGTGACTAAGATATTTTTATTACCGGATCGATGCCTCTGATAGTTGGCTGTAAGTCCCCAAGGATCTTATGGACCGCTATGGGATATCTGTTTCCCAGATTACAACAGATCATTCTTTTTGCCATTAAAGTTTGTTTTTTCTCTTCCGGATTTGACTCTACTACCGAGGTTGACACGTTCAACACGGCGGATATCTTATAAGAAGCAGGAGATGCTTACTCCACCGGTGCACCTGATCTCACCAATTTTTGTACTGGATCCGTGTTGTTCATTTTTGTAAATGTGTGTGTCTTCATTTTCTTTTCTGTGTCGTGCTAATGTAATGTCTTTGTTTCTTTGTTTGTCCAAAGTCTGCATTGTCCTTGGATTGTTCGTTTTAGACTGACGTTTCTGTTCTCACTAACTGTATTCCCCAACCCAGACGTCAGTGCTCCTGTGCTGGCCAGAATGTCCATTTGGTTTGAAAAATTATCATATCTAAATTTATGAAAATCTTGTTGAAATCTAAGAAGTATCTCCCTAAGGCAAAGCTATGTCATTATCAGATAAATGACTACTCCAGAAAACAAATTTCCATAACAGTACTTCAATCTGTAATTTTCTGCCTTAGAGTAAAACATTCAGTCAAGTATTTCTCCCTGCCAATGTAGTATCTCCCTGCCAATGTAGTATCTACCTGCCAATGTAGTATATGTATTCACCCGATTTTCAAACACTTAAGGATGGTCACTCCTTAGGCTTTTGAAACTGCCTCTGACTTTCAGAATTCTCATATTTTATCCATCAAGATGCATTAGGAAATTTTGCACACTGACCCCAACTTTTCTTTAAAAAATAAGTTTGTATACACCTTGAATAAACTTTTGACAAAATTTGATGAAATTCTTGATATATCTTCATTGTATTTCAAAGGTTGATTGCTTAAAGGCAAAGTAAATGAAAAATCTAGAGGAGTTCGGTTTTCCGCCAAAATTTCAGGCACTTAAATCTAAGAAATGGGCACACTGACCTATCAATATTTTTTGCTTAAATTTGATCCATGCTCCAACAAATAAACATACTAATTACAAAACCTAAAAGCATTAAAATTTGAACTTGCCTGTTACTATGGGAATGTTCCAATAGTTTGCCAGTTTAGCAGTAGGATCCAGTGCATGTGCACAGGCAGGGCCAATAAGTCCAACTATTCCTTCGTCTTTTACTAGATCAGCAACAATACCTTTAAAAACATTGTACATGTATTTGACAAATCAGAATTTACATAATGGCAGTATGATTATAATATATCCAGTGCATTTCTAGTACACAGGCTGATCTCGACTAAAGGCAAGAAATTAAGAGTTTGACCACGAAATGAAATATCAATAACTGCATATGTTCGTTTGATTACTACTTAACGCACTTAAGATCCAGCAAGCGTTAAGGAGGCTCACTCCTGGTGCTGTCTATATAGAGGATTTCTAGCAACCTATTTTAATTGATTACATTTTGTATAAGTATTGAGGACTAAATGAAATGGTAAAAAGAAATATGTAGATCCGCATTCTTTAAGATTATTCAATGAAATAAAAATACTATTTCCTTTTAAATTTTGCATTATCGTTATATCCTGACGGCACTCGGAGCAGTGGTAATGCATTCAACTTTGACTACTTCGCCTGCGACTCGGACAAAATCAATGCTTCATTATAATATTACCGTTCCTCATGCGGTTAATATATTTCATGAAAATGCCATATTTATCAATTATATAGGGGATAGGAAACTTAAGATGATCTAATTTTGATTTTCTAAAGATACAATGTAATTCTATAATATTTACTTATAGAGATTGTCAACATAAGATATAGACTGACCAGGTAATATAGGGATATTTAACACATGATTATGCCCGAGTCGTAGGCGAGAGTTTTATTGATTTAAAGTAACATTTGCGTTTGTTTCAGTGAAGAACATTTAAAAAATATCAACAACAATTATTTTGTTAACGTTGTATCATCAAAAATAACATTTGCATAAAAAGGCAGCAAATAGTATAAGTCTTAGCTTTCGGGATTTGATTTTATTATTTTAATGGGGTTCGCTGCTGAATTCGAAAATCAAAATGATTTTAAATAAATTTGATTTTTCGTTAGAAAATTAAATAAGAAGTAATATAAGTGAAAAAAATGATAGGTTGGTGATCTTGTTTTTGAGATATATGTGATTGAAAATTTGGGGGGAAATTGTACTCCTCATAATTTTTCATAGGATTAACATTAACCAAGGCTTTTCCATGGATGAATGTGACAGTAGAAATAGAATTTAATTTATTTTTTTACACAATGCTCATAAAGATGTATAAAACGAAATTATGGGGAAATATAAGGGGATCCATGGGCAAAAAATTATAATAATGCTTTTAAACGGATAAAAACAGACGATTCCGAAAATCGGACAAATATCCCCAAACATGAGGAACGAACCTCCTCAGTTATTTTGAAGTGCTGTGAATACAATTAAATCTAGAACTATGAGTCAATATGGCGAAAACTGGGACCGGTTAGTTTCGTGATATGAACATTAGTATATATTCCCACATCTCCAACATGTTTATATTTCACGACTCATTCGCTATATGCGTGCCTGTAGGTTGTAGAGCGATTTTGATAACAGAGCGAAATCACTTTCTCAAAAACTTAAATACTTCAAGAGTTGCGATTGTCACTACGGACATTTTACGGTCGTCACACCGTGATTTGACAGAATGGTACAATGTATCTATTTCACAGATGGAAATGGATGTCTTTGGGTATATCTAGAGTTTATTACCGGACTGCCAAACACATAGTGTGACAAAATAGAACTCTTCAATGGCAGTGTGACGGGTGCAACGCGTGGAGCAGATCATGCTTACCTTTCCGGAGCACCTGATGATACCTAAGTTTTTGTAAGGGTTCACACTGCTAATGCTTTAGTTTTGTGGCGTTTGTGTTCTTTTTTTTATTTTTTCATTTATTTTGTCTGTCTCAATTCAATTCGTGTTGGATATGAATTGCAGTGATTTTTTATTTCTTTATTTTGGAATCCCCCTTTCCTCATTTTGCATCGGTATTTGTTTACCACCTGGCAACGTAAACACCATCAGGGAAGATTATTTCAATTTGCTATAAAAAGATGATATAATTGTCATTGCGGTAGAATATATTAGTGATAATGATAATAATCATTGAAATATATCTATATAAATACCTGTAAACATAAATAAATGTGAAAATTACATGTAAATTGTCATAATTATGGCAGGTCTTGTACGTTATATTAAGTATGGAAGTTCTTAAATTTGGTATTATTGAAACACAAGTATCAATTTATTGTTCCTTTTCTGACAATGATTGTAATCAATTTAGTATATTTGGTGAAAAATGAGTTTAAAAGAGTAACAAAATTACATGTCATTTTGGTTTCTTATAAAATACATTGAATATTTTTCAGATAATTATCCTCCCTTTCATGACAATTTAAGATATTATTTTATAAATATATGCCTGTAATGTTAGAATAATGAAAAAAAATCAGTTTATGAAAGTTTGAAATGTGAAGAAAGCCAGGACATTGAAAGGTGGTAATAGATATATATGTAAAAAAACGCAAATGGGGGGGGGGTCGAAATTTGCAATAACAATTATATCAGTGGCGGATTTAGGGAGGGGGGGGCAGGGTGGCCCGGGCCCCCTCTTAGGTTGGAAATTATTTAAAATTCCTGGGGTTTTCTGGAAATTGGGTTCCGGGCCCCCTCTTATAAAAAAAATTTGTGTCGGGCCCCCTCTTAGCAGAAAGTGTGGATGCGCCACTGTATATATAAAAATACGTTTTTGAAATATATTTTAAATACTTCTACAACTCATTTTAAATGTTTTTCCACATTTTTTTCCTTTCATCGGTTTCATTTGATATTATTGCCATGAAACTGGATATCCCAATCTTTATCGACTTTTCACGCTATGAAATGAAATTGGAGTATATATCCATAGACATTTTTCATGGCAGATCAAGAAGGGGTTGCGAAAGTTTGAAATTGCTTTATTCTGGAAAAAAGGTTTCATTGCAAATTTCTGTAACTGTAACAAATGTCAAAAATTAAGGCCAAAAATTGACTAGAACTGCCCTAATTCCAGAACACCATTTGACACCCATTTTGTATGGCTGGATCTGCTAGAGATTTTTTTTCAATAATATTTCTTTTTCTTCTGTTTCGGGGTGGGATTTTTTCTTTTTCTTTTTTGGGGGGGAGGGGGGCTTATAATTATGTAATTCTGTATCTGCAAATGAATTTTATATTCCTGGGCCATTTTAGCCTTATGTTAAATTCTTTTTTAATATGTATTTGAAATATTTCAATCAACTGAACCATTATCATTATTTGATTTACGACAGATTTTCAATCAGATTTATTTTTCGTACCTCAGATTGATAGTGCCGTCGATCGCCTGCAAAGAGTACAACATGTCGTGGCGTGCTTAAATTTCAAAAGGAGGACCACGAGGGGGATTCCTCAGGTTGGAAACCCTCTTTTTTCTTTAAAAAAAATCTTGATATCTACAGATTTTACCATTTTATCTTCCTTGTCCCTCCGTCATTTTTAGAACAAATTAATTAAATTACAATGGTCGTGATGGTTAAATGTTATTTATATCGGGATAGTGTTTAATGAGAGTAACAATATCAATTCGGAATATATTTGAAAATAAAAAGTATTTTCCGAAGAAAATACTATCGATTCATCATGAGCATAATTGCTAAAATGGCGTAACTCATAGCTGATTTAAAGAAAAGAAAAATGCAAAAAAATTAAAAAGTGAAATATTCAAATGCTGTTTCACTACGCCACAAGACAATGTCACAAATCGTTTTGACTCCCATACATCCTGCAAATTAAAGAGGATCTAGATCTGTTGCCACTTTCACAAAAGAACTCCTGCGTTTAAAATTGGGCGAAATCCTTTTTTTACAAATAGACTGTCGTACATTGTATTTATCTTGACACTTTCGTCAACAAGGCATCTGATAGCCAGATAGAAAAATATTAGATGAAAAATAATAAAATTAAATACAAATTTATTTCACAGAGATAACACTATAAAAAATCGACTGAAAATTTTTGAAATATTTTTCATTATTTTTTTGAAAAACTAAATAACAGTTATCCTTATACAAATTATGCTGTATCTTATTTATTCAATTTCAATGCTGTTATTACGAAATGTATTTAGCAAACTCCCCCGTGAAAAGCAGATTTTTATAATAATAATAATAATAATAATATCTGCGACACAAAGCAGCAAAATTGAAACTTACCTGGTGCCATAGAGCCACTACAAAAATGACCGTATGGCCTCTCTATGATTGTTAACTCGTAACTCCCGTTTAATATTTCTCTGTTTACTTTGTCAACGGCTATGTCTATCGCGGCTCCGACTCGCTCTATATCAAATGGTGTTCCAGCCGATGATATAATTGGAACTCCTAATTTAAAAGTTTTACGACCGAAAGTGTTCATCCAGTTCTCAACTAATATGAAAAGAACTATCCGTAATCGTAACATCGTATTTAAGGTTAGAATGCGAAAATCATCTCGGTATCAGCTCCTGTTTTTGCATCGATATTTTTGAAACAGCAAAACATCCTAATACCAATTTAACCAGCAGTCAACAACTGTTTGAAATAATAAAAACATCATTTCATGCCAAATGACAAGAATGACGTTGCTTGTGTCAATACAAACAAAATAATATCCAATTTACAGAAATTACGGACATCATTATCATTCTAAGTTGGAAATATCAACCTTCAAAGACACGTGGGAACATCTCTCGATAACCAATTACAAAGCCGTAATAGGATTGTTCGTGATAATTATTGTGCTAGCTTAAGGTGTGAAATCCGACTTTATCCCTTTTCCAGGTATATATTGGGGAATAACAGTTTTCTTAATCTTTCACGGGCTGTGAATGTGAAATGCACTAGATATAATTAATTACAACACTAATTGGTATCTAACCCATAGACTTCGTATTTAATGTTGAAAAATCAGTCATTAGCAAAAGACAGTAATAATCAATTTCAATAATATTTTTATGAATTTCCTTTGATCTTTCAGTGAATGATAATGTCATTATCACCTATGTGGCCGAAGTACATGAAAATATCGGGTCACTGTCAAGACGACACGTGCAGCCGGGTTGCTTTGCTTTGGTACAATTTGTCTATTTTCATACCCGGTTTCTTACATGCTATTTAATTAATGCGAATTCTTTTAAATAACACATAATGCATAAGTAATGACGAAAACAATATATTTGCCATATGAATGTTAAAATTTATTTCTACAGTCCGTCCGGAATCAGTTTTCAGATTTGATATACTCGTTGATATGAGTGCGCAACTCTCATTGGTGGAGAGCAGTTGTCAATATAATTGCAATATGAATGCTCGTACATGTACTTATCCTATCACATTTGTATGAATATCCCATGATCTTACATTGACTGAAAATTAGTGTCACCTACATAGCCGTGATACACGAAAATATCGGGTCACTGTCAAGGGACGGGGACGGGGATTGCTATGCTTTGATTTGTTTTCATACACGTAATTCGACAAATACAAAATTTGTGACAAAACAATATATTCACCTTATTAAAAGAAAATTTGATATGCTCGTTGGTTTGATAGACTGAACAACTTTGAGGCCCGTACATATCATTTGTCACTCAACTTTTATTAATTATATGGGAAAAATACTTCAAAAATTAATGACTGTTTTATTCAATCTTTATGGAATAATAATAAGATTGTTAAGTCTTCCAACAAACTGACCTCGACCAATGAGAGTTGAATACTCTTTTGATCACACTTTTAGCTTAGGTCGCCAGCTAGCGATCGTTATAGAAAAAAAAATTGTTGCCGACTGAAATGTTTGGTGGCATGAGATCTTTCTGGCGTTTGAAGTGATCAAAAAGTAGTAATGCAAAGCTTCCTTAAATTTCTTTTTGGAAATGAGAGTAATTACAAAATTGTCGAAAAGAGTTGTCAAGTGCCGAAGTCCATGAGACAAAAAGACAAAACGTGTGGAAACCACCGGGAAAATTAGTGACTGCAGTGTCCTTGACTTGTTACAGTCATTTCAAAAGAAATGGTGGGTTAAACCGGTTTTATGGTGCGCCAAACCTCCCCTTCCATCGTGGAAGTAGCCGGTATCAACCCAACAGCAATGGATATTGACAGGTTGTAACACAACCGACCATTTATCTCAATACTAAGTAATAAATAGGTTGTGAAAGATTGTTGAGTGGCTGATTGGTACATGTCATTTTCTAACAATTAAAATCCAAGGTACATGATACTTCTCAAACCCTAAAACAAGACCAAGTTAAAAGTTTGAAAAAAAACATATTTATCTCTGTCTACTAGGTTTTCACAGCGGCAAACATGAATCCCAAACATCATCGACAAAGACAAAACTAGAAATAACAGTGCGATATAAAAGACAATACAGAAAACAAAGCACCCACAACAATTGCCAACCGCACTGATGCTGACTTGGTACAGATATGTCAAAAGAAAAGGGGGGGGTGTCAAACCGGTTTTATGTCATGCCAAACCTTCCCTTCAATTGCGGTAGTGTCCGGTAGCATCTCAACAGCTATTGCTATTGAAAAGTCGTAGACAGTTAAAAGAAATGATCATTCCAGTACTAAGATAAAAAAAAATCTTGAATCAGAGTACGGACCGAAACTTGTATTTTTTCCACAAGTAACTGATATCCTATTAAAGAACTTTTTTAATGATCGTATGAGACGGAAATGTTTTGAAGCCTTGATTAATGAGGCGGTCACGGAGATATCTATATCTAATGGAATGACTAAATACGGAAGTTAATGTGAATTTAAATTCTGCATATGCGCATTTCGACAACTTATGTCTCTTCATTGCAGATAAAATCTAAACGTTTGTAACACGATAAACTCAAAGATGTTTAAAAACTGATAGAGAAAAAATAACCAATATGATCTAAATGTAAAGCCAAAATCAGCTAAGGACAGAGCTTTGCATGAGGGAGATACTCCTTCGTTTTAATCAAAATTTACAAAAATTTAGATATTGAAAGATTCTAAATAGAATCGGCTTTCGGGTCAGCTTCGAAGTACAGACTACTGGGCTTGTGAATACCCTCGGGGACTAACAGTCCACCAGCAGTGGCATCGACCCAGTGGTAACAAATGACTAAATACCGAAGTTACTGTGAATTTAAATTCTGCATATGCACATTTCGACAACTTACGTCTCTTCAGTGCAGATAAAATCTAAACGTTTGGAAGACCATAAACTCAAAGATGTTTAAGAACTGATAGAGAACAAATAACCAATATGATCTTAATGTTAAGCCAAAATCAGCTAAGGACAGAGCTTTGCATGAGGGAGATACTCCTTCGGTTTAATCAAAATTTACAAAAATTTAGATATTGAAAGGTTCCAAATAGAATCGGCTTTCGGGTCAGCACCGAAGTACAGACTACTGGGCTGATGAATACCCTCGGGGACTAACAGTCCACCAGCAGTTGCATCGACCCAGTGGTAACAAATGACTAATTACCGAAGTTACTGTGAATTTAAATTATGCATATGCACATTTCGACAATTTATGTCTCTTCAGTGCAGATAAAATCTAAACGTTTGGAAGACCATAAACTCAAAGATGTTTAAAAACTGAAAGAGAACAAATAACCAATATGATTTAAATGTAAAGCCAAAATCAGCTAAGGACAGAGCTTTGCATGAGGGAGATACTCCTTCGGTTTAATCAAAATTTACAAAAATTTAGATATTGAAAGGTTCAAATAGAATCGGCGTTCGGGTCAGCACCGAAGTACTGACTACTGGGCTGGTGAATACCCTCGGGGACTAACAGCCCACCAGCAGTGGCATCGCCCCAGTGGTAACAAATGATTAAATACCGAAGTTACTGTGAATACCGCGGGAGTGATATGATGTGTCGACAGCTGACGTCAGGATCAATATAAACAGACGCCGATAGCGTATTACATAGATTGATCAACAAGCACGGAACGACGACACGAAAACAAAAACTAATGAGAATCAATCTAGTACTGATCCTGGGGATGTTGTAAACAATGTTGTTGAAAAACGAACCTGGAAACTGACTACGTAGGCTTTCAACAGTTTGATTATCGTTTCATCGATTCTGGCTTTGTTATTAATCTGTTTGGGGATATCATCATAATTCTGACTGCTTTCTCTCTTTCTTTTGAAGAAAACGGAAAGCTTGCGCTGTTGAAAAATCGTGCTGACTACATTTTGAAAACAAAGTCTAACATTTAAGGCGTTTTCCATTGTTATTTTCAATCTACGGATGACAATCAAAACTACACGTTCATTTACCGGATAGATAACCTCGTAAACATTAGGATCAGGGATTTTAAAGCGCACCAAATCACGGATTCTAACAACCCCATGACACTAAACTCATTTCTAGTCAATGTATTTATATGCAGGCCGTACCGTGATTCTTCTATTTTAAACATCGACTTGTCAAGACGAACTGCACACAAATAGTTGGAATAAAAAGTATGAAAAAGAAAGGAAATGGGGTAAATGTCAAGGAGACAACATCCCATATCCAGGTTAAAGCGACCCAAACAAAGCATCTAGGGGTCGCCGTACGGTCTTCAACACAGTGAGGAACCTCACACCATATAGCAAGCCCTAAATGGCCCCAAAAGGGTAAAAAAGTGGATAAATCAATGGAAACCAACCACATCCAATAACCCAAATATCAAGAAACTAAAATTTTATAAGAAGACACGGATAAGTCAATCACCAACATATTCCTGACTTGGGACAGGCGCAAAAATTGCTGTGGGGTTAAACTCGTTTTCTTGGATCTAAAACCCTCCCCCTATGTGTGGTGAATGGCTAAAAAATAAATACACAAAAAGACTCACAATAAAAATCAAACTAGAAAAAAGTCCAGTACCCTTACAATGAAGTACATAAAACATGAAGACAATACACACAGGTACTGTCCGGACAAATGCTCGCAGTTTCTGAAAGCTAGCTAGGGTCATAATTTCCGTTGACTATGATATCAAGCCTTCTTACATATGAAACTTCAATTGAAATACTTCTAAATAGATTTGGTATAACAACGTCATCAATTATGAAAAAAGAACATGATATTGTGCAATGCCAAATACTGCCAATATGAAAAATTGTTTAAATCTAGTTATGGTGTAAAGCATTTAGGAGATGATCAATATTTTTGCCAACAAAAACCAGAAGTAACGATTTAACAACAATACTGTATTTATATCCTTTATGAATAGGTTTGTTCAACGGATTAATAAGTTTTGAAGGACAATTTTTTTAATTTATGCGCTTTGTAAATGATATTGCCATAGAAGTTTGGATGTGAAATGCCCTGATGTATGAGAGCCCTGCATGTAGAACCAAATTTTCTCAATAAGTCAATGTATCTATAATAGAATTTAGAGAATGTTTTTATCAATTTATGATATCTAAACCCTTGATGCAAAAGTTTTTCAGTGAGACAAAGATTTCGCTCGTTGAAGTCAGAAACATCACTACATACTCGTGCCTATCGAACAAGTTGTGAAATGTAGACCCCGTAAGAAGGGGCTAACGGAACATCGCCTTCGAGATGGGGAAAATTGACTATAGGGAAGGAGAAATCACCCCTTTTATCATAAACCTTAGTGTTTAACTTTCCTTGATTTATTGATATATCAAGATCAAGAAAAGGAGTACAATCACTGCTGCTATTGGATTTATTTAAAGTAAGTTCTGCAGGATAAATTTTGTCTGTAAATTTAGAAAATTCAGGATTGTTTAAAGCCAAAATATCGTTTAAATAGTAGTATGTCTTCAGCTAATGTCATTGTCAAGTCATGTGAAAATTGCAACCCTTCAGTAAATTCGTACAAGGTTTTAAAACAATATACTCTAATTGTAAAAGCGCAGACCACATGCTTTGATGAGAACTATGTGACATCGTGTATGAACTCCTGGCAAACGATTCAAGAGTACTTGCGAGGTTATTTTTCGAAGTGCGAAAATGGCCGAATAATTACGAATTGACGGATGGAAGACTGGTAAATCAATACTTAAAATGTAAAAATACATCTTTTTCTGGTCGCCAACACTTAGAGGTATTGTGCCCAAAAAGACGACTATTTTTGGTCTCAAAAGGCTTCGTCAGAATCCAGGGGAGGGGGGGGGTACTCGAAAAATTTTTGGCGGGGGATCGGATAATGGTTCTGAACCCCGACCCCTTCGTAGACTACTTTTACATGAATTTATAACCCCATTGTACACTCTAATGTAAATTTGCAATCCCATTGTAGACCAAGATGCCAATATTATATATATAGCTTTATTTGAAAAAGACAGACATGAACCCATTAGGGTTATAGCAAATACAATGTACAATATGCACAATAAGGAACAAATACATATACTAGTAGAGTAAGTTAAACATTTATTTATAGCATATTCAATTAAAAATATACGTTAGAGCAGTAGATATTAATTAAGAGTCTCCTCTACTCAGTTCAAAAGACTGATTAATTATACACCATTTTGAATATCAAATTTTCAAATTTCACGACAAAATCAAGAACAGTTAATGAAAATTTTCCAAACTGGTATTAAAATTCAGTATACTAGTATATATATCATTCTTATTTATTGTTTATCACAAACATTACATGTTTCATGACAATAAAGAATTTGAATTTGAATTTGAATTAATATGAATGCAAAGACTACATACAGAGATTCCTACGACAGCTTATTCGTGCCAAGTAGAAGAAGAAAAATATAATAAAAATCGTTAAAACGATTTTAAAAATCGTTTGTATGGTTTTTTAAAATCGTTTTTACGGTTTTTTTAAAATCGTTTGTATTTCAATTTTGAAATCGTTTGTACGATTTTAAAATCGTTAGAACGATTTTTAAAATCGTTTGTACGATTTTTTAAATTCGTTTGTACGATTTTAATTTCGTTTGAACGATTTAAAAATCGTTTGTACGATTTTAAAAATCGTTTCTACGGTTTTTAAAATCAATAAACGATTTTTATAAAGTCGTTTGTGCGATTTTAAAATCGTTTAAACGATTTTTTAATTCGTTTGTACGATTTTAAAATCGTTTAAACGATTTTTCAAAATCGTTTGTACGATTTTAAAATTGTTTGTACGATTTTAAAAATCATTAGTACGGTTTTTCAAAGTCGGTTGTACGATTTTTAAAATTGTTTATATCGTTTGTACGATTTTTAAAAATAGCTATTTGGTTTATTAATACAATTGTATGGATGCTTATTTATGACATTTCTGCATTCGTGAAGTTAATAAGCTGCCCAGATAATGATATCCATATACAGACATAATAATTTCTAGGGAGAATGATTAAAATTGTACTCTCGCTTACTGGAAAGTCCCATAAGCAAGCCTAAACATATTAAACGAATAGAGACAATGTTCGGTAAGGAGTTGAGGTTCGAAATCGAAAGATAAATATTACATTTCCAGGTCATACGACTATTGACGTTTAGTACAGCCTGAATTCAAGAAGCTAGGGAGTCGAGACGAAGAGGTTGTTCTAAGTCTTCTAATTGTTTTCAAGGAAGAATTTGCATTTGTACCATGCATATGCTTGTTCCAGTCGGTATCGCCGGCGAAGTCGTGCAGAAGTTCGGTGTTGCATGGACGAAAAAGAGCATTTAAAGAGTCAAAATGGGTGTTCTACGGAACACATGTGTCGCCTGCACTATATATATATATATATGACAAAATCCAATTAAAGCATGAAAAATATTAATAAAGCAGAACAAAATACATTGTGAACATCTAAAATGTATATTGAAGCCTTCCTGCCAGTTTGAAAAGTACAAAACAGTTTGAAGGAGTTTGAAGGAGTTGCAGGTAGGGAAAGCATACCCCGAAGACTCCAATAAGCTAAAATTACAAAGTCAAAAGATAGCTAGAAAAAATAAGAATTAAAGAAAACGAAATTCATGGTGCACATCTGCAATATATATTGAATCATTCCTGCAAGATGGGTTAGAAAGTACCCAGCGGTCTAGGAGGAGTTGCGGATAATGGAGGCAAACCCTACGAGTAAGACTCCAATAAGCTAAGATGACAAAGTCCAAATATAGCTATAAAAAACAAAACAAAAAAAAACAAAAAACAAAAGAAAAACAAAATGTATGGTGCACATCTACAATATATACTGAAGAATTCCTGCAAGTTTGGTTGGAAAGTACCGAGTGGTTTAGGAGGAGATGCGGAAAGTAAAACTTTTGGAGCCATACAGATGGACGGACAGACAGACGGCACAAGACGACGGATAGTGATTCTTCTATGTGTCGATCCTGCACTAGGTACAGGCGACACAAAAATATCTAAAATTTAGAAATTCTGTCAACTTTGGATTCTTCTCACTAACACCTCTCTCCTTGGTGATTAAGGCGTTACTTATTGTTATTCGTTCATATCAGTGATGTTTTTTTAGGGCTTGAACATGTTTTATTTTATATTCACCGAGGACATATTAGATGTCGAAATGGTTATCTGCAGGACTAAGGGGACTAAGGGGACGGCCATTTGATTTTCAGGAGGAGGCTTGTGCGATTTTGCTTAGAAAAATTATTTATTTTCATGAAAATTTCGAACAAAATATTTAATTTCTCCAAATTTCACATCAATTTTTTATTTGCATTTAAAACCAAAAAAAAATATTCTTCAAATCAAAATTAAATTATTTATTTTCATGACAAGTTGGATTAAAATATTTATTTTAACTGGCGTCAAGATTTAATTTAAATCGCCCAAGCCCCACCCCTGAAAATCAAATGGTCGTCCACTAACATTTACTGAAATTTCGGTAGCTATATTTAGTTTAAGATTATAAAGTTTGAATTTGAAAAAAAAAATGAATTTGGTATCACTGGCAGATCAGCCTTCAAAAAGGGGGTCGAACCTCTGAAACCCATCTTTAGGATCCGCTTATGCTGTATTTTGTGTGTGTGTGTGTGTGTGTGTGTGTGTGTGTGTGTGTTTTTAAATTCCCACTGGGATGATGTTTCTGATGGTAGTACCCAACGTAAGCACCGGGCTGACCCTGCTGTTCAGTACTTTCAAAAGTAACAAAAACTTAAGTTTTGAAATATCTTATACACTAAAAGTATCCTCCTGCAGTTCATTTTTCGATATTATTATACCATTCATTGGCAAATACAGAGGTGCTGTTCTAACCCCCTTTTTCTGGGAAAAAATCAATTTCGTACATAATTGAGGGAAAAATGGACAAAAATAGTAACAATTTCGACCTGAACCCCCCTTTTTCAAGGCTTGATCCGCCGGTGAAGGTTAATTGATTTCTATAATGAACAGCATTTTTTCAAGTGCTTTTGTGTATGGAAGTTTCCTTTATTATGCAGCAACGACTCCATGTAAAGGATAAATCAATGACATTTGGGATCGGAGGAAGTAGCCTTTTACCACTGGGGTCGAAGTGCGTATCGAAAATTACCTGATTTGCCTGAATTGCATTTAATTTCTGTAGATGCGACTCGATTAAGTGCCTTATTTGTGTCAATGTGCACCTTTTCGCAGTCAATTTTTGTTATTGACGCCAAAAAGCCATTTTATGGAGTCGCATCGATAGAATTAAATGCCATTTACCTAAATAAGGAAATTCTCGATACGCACTTCGACCCCAGTGTGTTACTATATATAGCTATAGCCAATCACAAGCCTGGTGAAATGCAGAGTGACCTTTTCACAGTTTAAGGAAATGAAGAGGTGAAGTGTCACCACCACCCAGCAGCAGTAGAAGCAGCAATTATACCCCGTATGTGGCGTAGCAGCATCAATATAGTGAAATGAGTACACGAGCACTGTTAAAATATACTCTTGAGTTGTAAAATCATAATTATAATCAAGTCATAAGCATCATTAATAAATAACGAGTTATCACCCCTACCTAACAATGAATGTAAACCTGATAGAAGACCCCCAATTGGCTTATATAACCAGATGCTAACATGTGAGCCTGTTCTCTTACGTGTTCTCTTACGTGGTGGCTATTGATCAAATAAGATCTTCGACAGAGTTAAATGATTAATCTGAGGTGACAGCCAAGTGTTAGTAAAATCATTTATCTGGTAGATTACTGTCATGTTAAAATACCTAGTTAATATCAATTATGAAACGGATTTCAAGAATAACCAATTTACAACATTTTCCTATAGAGTTCTAAGTTAAAATATAATCCCTGGTACCGGCCATCTTTTATATCTGATTCGTACAAATATATAAAATTTGGTAGATGACCATTTAGTTACCATGCCTAGTTAATATCAACTTGATATGTGGAACGGTTTTCAAGAATAAGCAATTTCCAACATTTTCCCATAAGAAAAGGCTAAGATCTGCATTGGCAACCATCTTGAGTTTATGATCGTTACTAAAATCATAAATATGTTCAATGACCATCATGTTACCATGTTACCATGCCTTATTAATATCAACTTGCTGTAGAAACCGTTTTCAAAAATAAACATAACTACTTTCCCTCGTGACAGCCATTTTGGATTTGTGAATGGTACAAATAATAAAATTCGGTTGATGACCATTATGTTACCAAACCTTGTTATTATCAACTTCAACAGTTTTCAAGAATTTATCAACTCACAACATTTTCCCGTAGGGAGCAATGTTAAACTAAAATCTGCAGGGGCGTCCATCTTGGATTCATGATGGATACTACACTAAAATCATACATTTTCTTGGTGACCATCATGTCACCATGCCTAGTTAAAATCAACTTGATGTAGGAAACGGTTTTCAAGAATTAACCGTTTACAATATTTTCCCATAGGGTTGAACTATGTTCCACGGCAGCGGCCATCTTGGATGAGATGCGAAGATGTCAGACATATGTAGAAATTGTAGTTCTAAACTTTTGCTATTGAAACTTTACCTCTATCTCCTAGCAATTTTGAAAAATAAGTCAAAATGTTTTTTTTATATCTATAACGCTTTTCCAATTATTTGGAAAAAAACAGCAACTTACCCTTATGTGAGGGGCAGACGGGTAGGGGTGTCTTTCTTTTTTCTCCCGACCCCTTGCTCCCTTTTCTGGCCCTTTATCTCCTTTTTACCGTCCCTTCTTTCTTGTCACCAGCCCCCTTTCTCTCGGTCTACCTTTAATTTTCTTTTCTCCCTTTTCACCTTTCTCCCGCCCCTTTTCTCCTTTCTCCCGCCCTTTTCTCCGTTCTCCCGCCCCTCTCTTCTGTCTCCATTAGTCCTGCAGATGGTCATTTTGACATCTAATATTTCATCGGTGAATACAAATTAAATATTTTCAAGACCAAAAAACAATTGAAAATATATGACATCAAAGATATGAACGAATAACTAAAAGAACAAAAAGTAATGCCTTGATCACCTAGGAGAGAGATTTAAGTGAGTGGAAACCAAAGTTTACAGGATTTCTAAATTTTAGATATTTTATCTCTTCAATTTATCGGTTTTCGTCCATACAACAGAGAACGTCTGCGCGACTTGGCCGGTGATACCGGCTGGAAAAGCACATGGGGCATATGCGAATTCTTCCTTAAGAAATAATTAGAACAACTTCTACGTCTTGACTCCCTAGCTTCTTGAATTCAGGCTAGAAATTATGACCTGGAAATGTAATATTTATCTTTCGATTTCGAACCTTCACCCGTTACCGAACATTGCCTCTATTCAATCCATGTGTGTAAGTTTGCTTATGGGACTTGCCAGTAAGCGAGAGTACATGCACTTTTAATCATTCTCCCTAGAAATTGTTATGTCTATACACGGATATCATCTGGGCAGCTACTTATCTTCCCGAATGCAGAAATGTCATAAATAAGCCTCCATACAATTGTAATTGCTATTTTTAAAAATCGTACAAACGATAAAAAAAACGTACAAACGATTTTAAAAAACCGTACAAACGATTTTTAAAATCGTACAAACGATTTTGAAAAATTGTGCAAACGATTTTGAAAAATCGTGCAAACGATTTTAAAATCGTACACATGAATTAAAAATCGTTTAAACGGTCGTACAAATAATTTTTTAAAATCGTACAAACGATTTTTAAATAATACAAACGAAATAAAAAAAATCGTAGAAACGATTTTAAAAATCGTTCTGACGATTTTAAAATCGTACAAACGATTTTAAAAATTATTATAACGATTTTTAAATCGTACAAACGATTTTTAAAATTGTTTTAACGATTTTTATTATATTTTTTTCATCTACTTGGCACGAATAAGCTGTCGTAGTTTCCTAATAATTATCTACCAGATAAGCTACAGCGAAAGGAGAGATCACCGATGTAATCCAATAAAGATGCTGATCTGTCATGATTAAGATCCAATTAAAACCCCATGGTAGAATGATCTTAGTAAATTAGAGACTGGAGGAAAAGTTCGAATGACATATCCTATCGTATACAAAACTCTGAAAAAGCACCTCCGCTTGTCAGAACCTCCCCGCCACCCAGTATATAGTGAGTGACCCAACCCCCCGTCCCCGGGGTCAGAATACTGACAGACTTTGGATTCGTGCAGTTCGTAAAATTCAACGTTTTCCCTCATAAGGTCACATCAAATTAATTAACAGATTCTCATCCCCACCCGCCCCATTTTTCCTTAGCACAATTTTCTTTCATTTTCAATTATTCAGAAATTTTCTTTAAAGTCCTATCAATTGTAGTGAAAATCAGTTAAAAAAAATAAAATAAAACCCTCCCACCCACCCCAGATTTTTTGTTACTGGTGGATTAGAATCTACAAATTAACTTGATAGGGCCCAACAACTTCGATTTTATTTTGTGTCTAATTTTGTTTACTAAGATTATGATATATTTTCTTTAATAAACCTGTTTGGAATCAATGTCAAATATGTTATTAAGTATATCTACAGCTTTGTGTGTATTTGGGCTCGTTTCGCCCAGATAATGATACATGTACAGCGTGAATATTTAATTGTTTAAGCGTGAACATGGGAAAGAAATCAGTCTCAAACCACTGATTTTGTCCTTTTTCTCAAATTCCTGTCATTACCACATGTACGTTTGGTTATGACATAATACCCCAAATCGTGAATTATAACGACTTTCAAGTATTTGAGTATTAACTAATTCAAAACTTATATTTAGGCGAGTTGGGTTGAGTTTGGTTTGGGGGAGGGGGGGTAGTACGTACATGTGCAGCTTCCAATTGATTAAAGAAAATTCACTAAATAAGAAGTAATCAAGTGGTCATATCAAAGTTACTCCATCAAAGAAATTGTCATGTCATATTTTTACAGAACAATTTAGTAAAACCTCTAGGACCTCTAGGAATAAAAGATGTTATTGGTGCAGATTTTAAGTTGTTTATTTAATGGAATGCAGAGTCATCATTTCCTTTATGGAAAGCTGCTTATTATGAAGCACGACTCTTGTACCAAAATAAACAGCCGTCTTGGTATGGGTCTTTTAAACAAATTGTTGAAAATGTGAATGGATTGAACACACATTTGTCAAAAAATGCATCTACATTTAAATATAAATGCAATAAAACAATAAAACAACACTATATGGGTTATTCTCAAAAAATGTCAATATTTTGAAGATGATTTTAGAAAAAAAATCAAACTGGCCATTTTGTTTCAGTTTTAAGGTTTTTGGGTCCTTTATCATTTGAAGTTTGAGAAACAACATGTCAGCATTAACTTTGAATGCATAAAAATATATTTTAATTGAAAAATAAGTCAATTGCCACCAGCCAGTGTCCCTTGTGTTACTATCAGGAAAAATGATAAAAATCACGTACATGTATGTCATTAGAATATTGACATTGTAACCCTCTTGATATAAAGAACAAATAAGTGTTACTGGTATAAAATGATATTGTCTCGATTTAGTTATTTACATAATTGTTTCTTTTTTAATTGCAAGTCTCTTGCGTACACGAACGGGATTAGACCTTTCAAACTTTAACATTTTAATTACTAATTATTTTAAATATCAAAAATATGTTTATCTCAACATACGCTATCTTTCCTCTTAAGTTTGACCACTAGAGTTGAGCTACAAATTTCTGGTTTGTCAAAAACTGCTCAGTAACACCAGGGACAATTGTGTAACACAAGGGACACAACTGGTAACAATAGTGACTTTCTACCATCAAAAATAAAATACTGTCTCTATATGTTTACAATTTAATTATTTCAGTTTGATGACCCAAAGATGGAACGATGAACCCAACATTTTCATTCAAAAAGAATCAAAATTTTAACTCAAAACATGAAAATAATTCAAATTTTAACTTCAGTAACACAAGGGAACATTTGGTAACATCGGGGACACTTGTATCGAGTACATAATAAACATTGTTTTCTTCTTATAAAATGGTTTAGCGTTCTAATCTTAATTACTTAACGGAAAAGTAGAGGTCAATTACTTCATCCGCTTGAAGAGAAAATTTACATCCAGGCATCCTGCAATCGCACAAGCAGATAACAATAGGGACATTTGGTAACACAAGTGACATTTGATGTCTACAACATTATCAATTAAAAGTTTTTTTGAAAGTTTTAACGTTTATATTTTTTTACTGCTGAAAACATAAGTAGCCATCTTTCTAAGAAACATAAAGAAAACCTAACCCAAATGAATTTTAGCACGTCAAAATTGATTTGTTTTTGCATGTTAATGTTTCGGCTACTTTTGTTATCAGATTTTTGTGCATTCTAATAGATCTTTTAGTTTTGTAAAACTATCAAATCAAGAAGTATAAAATTACTGATTCATTGCTCTATTTACTTTTAAATTTGATTTGTATTCAATGGTAATATCGAAGTTGCAACGTTGAGTTAGCAATCATGTATGTCCCTTGTGTTACTCTAAATGTCCCTTGTTTTACTTTTTTAAATTGTCCGTCTGTATAATGTTTCATATGTTTCCAATGAGATGAACAAGAAAAGTATTGTGCATGGGGTGATTGCATTTGTTTTTGTCTTCCTCTCAAACATGGTTGCTTAGAATCAACTTGTCGTCCCTGATTTTACGAATTTGGTCCCTTGTGTTACGTGTAACACAAGGGACAGTAACAAAAGGGACATATTCATTACTAAATCCAATTTTATTCACATTGTATGTTAAACACCTCCCAGTCAGTTGTATGTTACCTAGTACAACGAATCAGCTTGTTCTGCAAAACAAATTACTAAATACAAATACTGGTCACAAGCTGGTGCTAAATAAATTTGAAGAATAATAGAAAATGCAGTAACAACAGGGACAGAAATTAAAATTACGGTGTTACCCTGCATATCTAAGAGGTAGATTTTTAGGCTTGAATAGCATCAAAGTGCTTAATGGAATATCCAATACTTCAAAGATGAAGTAGTACTTCAAGAAGGCACCAAGTTAATCAGTAAGAGAGATAACCCTTATTTCCTGGTTGAATTACACGGTTACAACACAAGGGACACGGCGAAAAGCAAACATGTTTTCCTGTATTTTTTTCATAGAATATGTACGTGTTTGGTATCGTTTATGTGTTATTTTCAAAGAACTTATTTGATAGAAAATAGATATTAAAATTATGAATTTGCACTTTCATTTTTTTAAAAGATATCTTGACATATCTTTGCTATCACGGCGAAATCACAAGCAGTTTTTACCAAATTGCCACAAATATCGACAATTTTTGAGAATGGAAAAATATGGAAAAATGGCATGAACAAACAGTTTCACTCAAGGATGGAAAACTTACAACTTACCTTTTAATTAAATCTAATTTTGGTTACGAAAATTATTTGTCTATTGTAAGAAATTTTGAGCAAAGGAGAATATTAACAAGGTTTAGAATTTCTGAACATAAATTACAAATAGAAGCTGGTAGATATCAGGGTACTCTCCGACAAAACAGACTCTGCTGCAGATGCACTTCAGGTCAAGTTGAAGATGAAGTTCATTTTTACTAAAGTGCAAAGCACATTTAACATTAAGAAATGATCTCTTCTCATGTGTGTTATCAGTATGCTCAAATTTTAACATTTTAAATGACAATGACAAAATAAATTGATTTAAATTGTGAAGATCCTAAAATACTTACAGCTATGTGTATTTTTCTGTTGAAAGCTGGTATCTGAACACCCAGTGTGCAATAAGTACCATGATTCTCTTTTTCTCTAGCCTATATTGTATATGTTTTATTTTAGGGTTCCTGTTTGCACTACACTAAGTATGAGATTAATAATAACTATGACACCGTCCCTTGATGCTTGTTGTTGTGCTTGCATAATTTGTAATTTTTGGGGTTTCTGGACAGCTTGCATTAAGTATGAGCAGGTTTATTCCCAATGGCACCGTCCCTTGGTACTTTCTGCAAGTTGTCTATATTTCCTTATGATTGTAGTGATTTTTGGTTAATACTGTGTGGCCTGCACTAAGTATAAGAAGGTATTTTCTCCTTATGGCACCGTCCCTTGATACTTTTTGCAGGCTATACACTGTTTGACATCTTGCTCTTTTTTTATCTATTTATATGCCACATGTTTTAGATGGTTGAATATAAATTTTATATGGCACCGTCCATTACTATATCTTTATTTCATTTAACTTGTTTCTGTATCTATCATTGCCAGATCTATGTAACCATCATAGACAGACTGCGACAGGAACGGTGGAAAAATCCCCTCTGTGCATCGTCTAATGGTGCCTGTTGCATTCTATTCTGTTCCAAATGTACCGGGTATGTTATTTTTCATAGTATGAAGTTCATCTGCGGTAGACGTGCATATTATTATTAATTGTTATTTATTGTTTATACCGTTTTTGTAATATTGTACTTGTACCAATCATAAATGTTTGATGCATCATGCCCTCCTGGGGCCCTAATTTGGTAATAAAATATTCTGAACGTGGATTCTGTACGAAGGACTATGAACACGTGACTATGAACAATTTTTCAAAACAATAGGAATTTCCATACTCTATTTATTTCAGAACTATTTGAACATGCACGTCTCGTAATTGAGGATTTCTTGTTTTGGTGGTATATGATACCTGAAAGGACCCTTTTCTTATAGAATTGTCTTGGATTCAATTTTTATAGTATTTAGTCTCAGTTTATTGAGCAAATTTGCAATGTTTGGTTAAAATCAGTCGAATGCTTTTAGACAAAATCACAAATATTACAAACCTAAATTTGCGGTGAGGTAAACGACAGACATATGACGTATAATGATATAAGAAAATCTATATTATACTTATATTATAAGACCAAAACCGATAACAAATCTTTTAAATTACCTCCCTTTAAAAAATTCTTGTTTTGAAATTAACCTCAAATGATATTTTATTTTAGGTATGAAGTATGCTATGAATATTTGTGGAAGTGACTAAATTTACTTTGTTTGATTTTATTGTGTTTTAATATTTATCGATGGAGGATTTTGATTGATGTTAGCTAATAATTTATTTTTACCGCACTTAAATCACATGTAATAATCATTTAGTTATAAACCATAAACTAACAACTATTAACCGTATTACGGGTATATATTAAACATTATACGGATGTTTTACGGATGAAAAATTAATTTTGGCTCCACACATGTGGATTATACAGGATGGGGGATGAATCCACAAGGACAGAGAATATATGACATATAATTCTTATACCCCCAGCGGGAGATATATAGCATTCATGGTGTCCGTCCTTCCGTCCGTCTTTTTTGTATCCAGCAGCTGGTATCCATTACTTCTCCTGAACCACTGATCGGAATTTCATGAAACTTATGCACGAGCTTAATTACATATTGTAGATGTGCACTACGCTTTTTGATTTCCAATAATTCCTTTTTTCCAGATTTTTGACATGCTTTGGACTTTGTCATTTTAGCTCAATGCAAACCATATGGTGACCACATGGTATCCACTACTCATCTGAAACCACAGACTGGAATTTAATGAAACTTATGCAGGAGCTTCATTACATATTGTAGATGCGCACTACGCTTTTCGTTTTCCAATAATTCCCTTTTTTCCAGATTTTTGATATGTTTTGGACTTTGTCATTTTAGCTCAATGCAAACCATATGGTGATCACATGGTATCCACTACTCCTCCTAAAACACTGATCAGAATTTCATGAAACTTATGCAGGAGCTTAATGACATATTGTAGATATGCACTACGTTTTTTGTTTTCCAATAATTCCCCTTTTTCAGATTTTTTACATGTTTTGAACTTTGTCCTTTCAGCTCAATGCAAACCATATGGTGACCACTTGGTATCCACTACTCCTCCTAAACCGCTGATTAGAATTTCATGAAACTTATGCAGGAGTTTAATAACATATTGTAGATGCGCACTACGCTTTTTGTTTTTCAATAATTTCCTTTTTCACAGATTTTTGACATGTTTTGTTCTTTGTCATTCTAGCTCAACTTTGTCATTTTAGATCAATGCAAACCATATGGTGACCACTTGGTATCCACTACTCCTCCTAAACCGCTTATCAGAATTTCATGAAACTTATGCAGGAGCTTAACTACATATTGTAGATGTGCACTGCGTTTTTTGTTTTTCAATAATTTCCTTTTTTACAGATTTTTGACATGTTTTGGACTCTGTCATTTTAGCTCAATGCAAACCATATGGTGACCACATGGTATATTTTACGTATTATCCACTACTCCTCTTAACCCACAGATTAGAATTTCATGAAACTTATGTAGGAGCTTCATTGCATCTTGTAGATGTGCACTACTTTTTTATTTTCCCCAAGTTCTTTATAACCAGATTTTTGATGTGTTTTGGACTTTGTCATTTAGCTTAATGCAAACAATATATAGTGACCTCCTGGTATCCACTATTCCTCCCTGACC
>MJUU01021507.1:160850-189969 GCA_002080025.1 Modiolus philippinarum
GCTTTGCGGGAGGTATATAGTGTTCATGGTGTCCGTCCTTCCGTCCGTCTTTTTTTATTCCAACAGCTGGTATCCATTACTCCTCCTGAACCACTGATCGGAATTTCATGAAACTTATGCAGGAGCTTAATTACATATTGTAGATGTGCACTACGCCTTTTGTTTTCCAATAATTCCTTTTTTTCCAGATTTTTGACATGTTTTGGACTTTTACATTTTAGCTCAATGCAAACCATATGGTGACCACATGGTATCCACTACTCATCTTAAACCACAGACTGGAATTTCATGAAACTTATGCAGGAGCTTCATTGCATATTGTAGATGTGCACTACTTTTTTATTTTCCCCAAATTCTTTATTACCAGATTTTTTATGTGTTTAGGACTTTGTTATTTAGCTTAATGCAAACAATATATAGTGACCTCCTGGTATCCACTATTCCTCCCTGAACAGCTCTGATTGGAATTTCATGAATCTTATGCAGGAGCTTTATTACATATTGTTCATGTGCACTACGCTTTTTGTTTTACAATAACTCCTTTCTTTCCAGATTTTTGACATGTTTTGGACTTTGTCATTTTAGCACAACGCAAACCATATGGTGACCACATGGTATCCACTACTCCTCTTAAGTCAATGATTGGAATTTCATGAAACTTATGTAGGAGCTTAATTACACATTGTAGATGTGCACTACGCTTTTGTTTTCCAAAATTTTGTTTCGTTTTTTTGACATATTTTCCACTTTGTCATTTTAGCTCTTGAAATTCAAACCACATGGTATCCACTGCTCCTCTTAAACCTCTGATTCAAATATAATGAAACTTATGCAGGAGCTTTTTTACATATTGTAGATTTGCATTACACATCTTGTTTTCCAATTATTCCTTTTTTGGCAGATTTTTTTAAAATGTTTTGGACTTTGTCATTTTAGCTTTTACCTCAATGGAAACCATATGGTAAATACCTGATATCCACTTCTCCTCCTTGACCACTTATCAGAACTTCATGAAAGTTATGCTGGACCTTAATTACATATTGTAGATGTGCAATTTGTATTTGCTTTCCAATTATTCCTTTATTCCAGATGTTTAAGAAAATGCAGGAAGAGGCGGGGCGGGGGTATCCGTGGCCAACTAGGCCACAGTAACTCTAGTTTGAACTAAAATACAGGGTGTTCGGAGACAGTAGAGGCTGAAAACTTTTACTCTATTTTGATCAGTATTAAACACTTCATGTAAAAAAATGTGGTTGTTTAATTTTCACCAAAAACTGAAAATAGAAAGAAAACAACTGGAAATAGGAAGAAAACTAGCATATCGTAAGATATATTTAAATTTTAGAAAGTTCTACAGTTTCATTTTTCTATATTTAGATAATCAAAAAAATTGCTGAATCTACACTTCTAATTGTCTCCCTTGCAACAAATCTGACCTTCACATTTTTTTATCATTTTTAGTTATAATTGCAAAAAAATGTAGATTTAATGTACTCGTTATAAATGTCTGAATGTTGGGTGGTTGTTTCTATGAATATCTATTTTCCTTGTGAAAAATATTATCATATCAAAATTTTATCATACCTATAGTAATGATTCTATTTATTTATGTAAGTACCAGAAAAATGAAAAACAGAGTTATCTCCCAATACCCAAGGTCTACTCCCTCAAATGCCGAAACCACAGGGCAGACCAAATGATTTTTTAGAAGGCCTGTAGGGAAACTTCGACGCCGAACTATTCTAGAGCATACCGGTATTAAACGTTCGAACATTAATTCACTAAAAGCATCGCCAGATATTAGTTGCATTGAAGGGAGACAATCCAAATTCATTTTCATATCGCTATGCTAATTTTATCTAACTTATTAGCATGTACCCGTTTTTACAGAGCTTGGCTATCTATGTGATTATGGATACTATTTGTACATGGCTTTAGCGCAACGGGATCACATAAAACATATAGGATGCACTTCTATATTTGACTTATATGCTATTTTAACCGAAAAAATACGGGATTTTTTTCTGAAATTATTTTGAAATGAAAAATATGATTAAAGTCTTGATTCTTGTATCTGTTGAATGGTATTACGGAAAATTATATATTTTTTTACTATATATCTTTTATTGCAAATAAAGTCGGACGGTATCGTTTAAAATTCGATTTTCCCCGTTCATTCTATGTAGAATAATTCGTGAGATATGACCCTTTTTCGATTGAAAAAATACGGGATTTTTACCCAACTTTATATTTTCAAACACTATTAGAAAGAGGATAAAATAAACGAACTGAAACTATAAGGGAAATATTGTGAAATCGAAAATTTAAGAATAATTTCACTTTGTTTTAATTTTTCCCATATAATCTTTATGAATTTCAAACTACATAACACTTACTGTTAATTAACTTATCTAACGAATGCGCAGTATGTGGGGGTCAAATTCTTGGTTATGTAAGAATATTTTACAAATCAAGCAAAGGCATTCATTTCTATTTCATTGTGAAACATTGTAAGGTTATAAGGAGTTTCAAACTGGTTATTCGATACAATTGAAAAGGCAGAATACCTATTCGGATTATTTTTGTGTTGCGAATTTAGTCACTAGAGTACCAAAGCAACATTTCCAGACATTGTACAAAAAGGTCAAGAAACCTCTCTCTCGTGTTTAGTCTAGCAGGACAAGAACGTAAAATTATTCTAAATATATATCCGAAACTAGTCCTATGAAAAGTAACACAAGTTTGGGCATGTCCTACAGATTTTCTTTAGAATATACAGAAATTCTGCCTATTGTTTTACAATATGAACATAATTCAGAACATAACACCCCCCCCCCAAAAAAAAGAAAAAGAAAAAAGATGCCAGTTTAAACTGTTTTGTGGTAGAGTATTAACACAAAATTTCCGATTGGATATTAAGGGGAGATGGTACAAAAAATGCACGCCAAATTTGGTGATGCTCTAAAGGAGCCATTTTCTGAAAAATCTAACCAGACATACATGTAGTCACGAGAACGAGACTCTCCATAGTGGTACTCCAAAACGCGCCGATACCGTGCCCTTTTCTTGGCGTCATCTAATTTTCATTTGCATTTTCGATCATTTTATTACATTTTTTTTTCAATTTTTCCCTAGGTTCGACAACAACAAGTTAAATTCTTGAACCGAGAAGGCCCTATTTCAAAGAAAAAATACATAAGATAAAATAGATAAATATAAAAAGGGGAAAAGAAAAAGAAAATACTGGGGTAATAACACGGACTCAACAGCTCTCTGGGAGCCCGGAGCACATATTTGTTGAGCCTGGAGCCCATGTTTGTGGAGCCCGAACCAAGTGAGTGGATCCCAGAGCCATAGTGTTGGAGCTTTGAGCCCTAGTCTAGTGTCGGAGCCCAGAGTCCTACTGTTGGAGCCCGGATCCCTTATGTTGAAGCCTGAAGCTCCCTGTTAAAAAAGGATGGAGCCCGGAGCACAGAGCCTGATTTATTCTCGAAAATACACCATACGGAGAGAAAGATATTTTTTTCTTTTGAAAATTGCTAATATTTGTAACAACTAGTATTCTTTTTGAAAATTTTGGTAGCCCTTAAAAGGGCTTTTGTCTGCCTGAGTGAGAGATAAGCTCGAGAATTGACTTCCTCTTTGGTGTCTTGACTTTCTTTTGTTTGGTAGATTTAGGAGATTTGGCGGCCCTCTGGCTGGCTTTGCTGTACGCTTCTTAGTTGTTGTCTTTCTGGAGGCTGGTTTCTTTACCTTTGGTGTGGCGGATTTCTCCATCTTTCTAATTTGTCGTTGTCCTTGTTGCATCTTAGTGTTTTTTGCTTTAGCAGTCATGGGTTAAATGGCCTCTTTGATCATTTCGCTACTTCCTTGATCTAGATGGATTGCTTCAAATTTGTGTTATTTACTGCCGCTGTCGGTGCGAGTTTCAATTGGTCGACTGGTTTAGAGTCTTTACCGTAATGAACTCCAAAATAACTTCGTATGGAATAACTTCCACTTTAATGATGCCAGTTTCTTGGGCTTAGCTGCAGTGTTCTTCTATCTGTCATTTTTCAGTGTTGTGTTGCGAATTTCTCTATTTTAGTCTCAGCTACGTACCTTCGTATGTTTTTATACCAAGAACGCGGACCTTCATGAAGACACCCCTCGTATATAAACAAATGCACTTGCATATAACTTTTTTTAACTTGGGTTAAGCAGGCATGAAATAAAATTCGGAAATCAGCTTTTCAGCGGGATCTAAAATATAAGACAACAACCAGTTTTGTAACAGGCTATCATAGTTGCTTGTAATTTTTCTCTTCTGAAACCATATATCTCCTAACAATTTACGGCAGTCATTATTTATTCATGTAGCAATTTTAAGCGTTCCAATAAATATTTCAATCAATTCTATTCATGAGGGGGTGGACAGGGGGTGTCTATCTCCTTTCCCTCTCCCCTCTCTCCTTTCCCCTCTCCCCTCTTTCCTGTCCCGCCCCTTTCTCCCTGTCTCCTTTTCATTTCATTTTCTTTCCTCCCTTCTCCCTTTCTTGCCCCTTTTCCTCTTCTTTCTCCTTTCTCCCGCGCTCTCTCTCCTATCTGCAGCCCCTTTTTGCTATCTCAATGTCCCTTTTCTCCCGATTTCCCTTCACCCTGCCCCCCTCGTTTAACATAACGGAGATTACACACAAAAGTTTCCGGAAACATCATCCCAAATCTGTCTTTTATAAATATGTAGTCAGAAGTCCATTTTGTAAGTTGGGACTGAATTTATCATTCACTGTTAAATGATATTCGATACTAACGTGAGGCCCGTCATAATAAAACAAGCATGGTTTGTGTTGTCAGAAATGGAATAAGTAAAAACATGAATATTTACACATTTATATTGGCATGCTACTAAATTATGAACACACTTACCACCCGGGCCAAAATAAAGTAAATATGATTATGATAGTAGAACTTCAATTTTACCTCCCTTTAAAAAATTCCTGTTTTGAAGTAAACCACAAACAATATTTTTATGAAGTATAAGATATGCTGTTAATATATATTTTTGATATGAAGAATTTTTTTATTTCACTTCGTTGTGGTTTTTATTATAAACAATTGTAGTTTTAGATAGATGTTAGTTCATAATTAATTATGATAGTACCTTAACCGTCTGAAAATCAATGTTTATATATACCGTAAACGCATTATTAAATGCATTTATATGAAACGTTTAACATATGTTTTACGCATGTTAATAACAGAATTTTGGCTCCACTAAACGTGGGGGAGGGAGGGGGGGGCTGCTAGGAAAGAACGTTAAAGCTACGCCCGGGGGGCTGCTAGGAAAGAACGTTAAAGCTACGCCCAAGGATTAATGTGCTGTAGTCCCATGTCACATACGAATTTGCGACTAGGAAAATATCAACTTGATATACAAGTTTTTAAAAAAAGAAATGCAATATGTGAGCTCAGCTATTGTACATCATAAAATATGATGTGCTATAAGTTAAATACTGTTTGATGCGTAAGTAGTCACAATTTTACCTCCCAAACATAGAGGATCAAAGTAGTCACAGATTTACCTCCCAAACATAGAGGATCAAAGTAGTCACAGATTTACCTCCCAAACATAGAGGATCAAAGTAGTCACAGATTTACCTCCCAAACATAAAGGATCAAAGTAATCCTTCGATGTTGTGTCTCTGTTTTTTTCTGCCTTTTTTGTTTCTGGTGTTTCCATTGTCCTTGGATTGTTCGCTTTTAGATTGACGGTTCGGTTCTCACTTACTATATAAAAACATGTTACATATTTCAAATTACTGTATCTGCTCTAGATCTTAACCCGTTCCCTTTCACTCATCTTGGTTTCGGGGACTTTAATGTTCAGTGCAAATAGTGGATTATATACCTTTTCCTTTCGTTTGCTAATTAGCCTTTCATTTGCCGTTGTTCTTGTAATGTAGATAACCCGATGTCAAATAAAGTTCCGAATTCAAATTTGAGACTGGTGCGCAAATATACAGATCAATGAGAACTTATATTATTTCAGGTGCTGTTCACATGTGAAATGTAGTGCTGTCTTAAATACTTGTCCCACTACAGAATCTGCACGCATAACGGTAACATTATATTGTATTTGACTTTTTTTCAAATGTTTTTTTTTATGCCCCCGCCATATAGATATATCGGCAAAAGGGCGGGGGCATAAAAAAGCAACAATTTGTTCGCGCTCTCTGATAGTCTACCAAATTGTACACACTTAATGATGTTTCAACAATTGATATTTTTGTGTGAAGTTTGTTCTGCATTCTGTGTAAAACTCTGGGTTAAGGATAAACTTACACTGTACAAATTGAAGAATGCTTTAATTTAAAAATATCAACATAAAAGTACAACTGTGTTATGTTTACTTGTAGGTGCATGAGGTTAGAAAGTTGATGACCAAAAAAGGATGAATTTTGGAATAAATAAAAGTTTTACCATCTTAGTGAAGCAATACATATAAGTGACATACTTACTTATTGGATTCAAGTTGGAAAATTTGCTTACGAATTGAATGCAATATTTTGTAGTTTTATTGGAGTGTAAAAGCGTGGACCGTAGCGCTAGCGCTTCATGTGAAAAATGTGCTACGGTCCACAATTTTACACGACAATAAAACTACAAAATATTGATTGATTGATTGAATATTGTTTAACGTCTACTCAGCAATATTTCAGCTATATCAAAACGCAAACAAGTTTGTTAATAAATAATCACTTTAGGGTATGGAAAGGGCCATGGGACGAGAAATTCTGACTGCCGCTGGAAAAGTAGGGAGAAATCGAAAGGGCGGGGAATTTAGCCTTGTAGCCGATCACCTACGGACCACCCCAAAAGGAGCTTGCTACAAGGGTTCTTTAACAATTCAATTCAATTCAATTCAATATTGTATTGCCATTATACATATATATGTATGCGACACAATAAAATTAAAACAATAAAATACATAATTAAACAATAAATCAAGTAAACAATTTAAGAGTCCCCTGTCCTCAGTTCGGTTGACTGTTTCAAAAAGGAACATAGTTTGTTCACCTGATTAGGAGTGCTTGGATTGAGGATATAATTAACTTTATCTATATCAGATAACATATAAAAATTTTCATTTTCATTATTTAAAAAATCAAAATAGTGTTTTCTTGTGGCAATATTTACATCGCAATATAATAATAAATGGGTCTCATCCTCTATTGTTTTACATTTCTTACAAAGTCTTTCTTCTCTTGGAATTTTTAAATACCTCCCCTTTTCAATTAATAAATTGTGGTCACTTATTCTATATTTTGTAATTAGTTTTCTGTATTCAAAATTTTGAGAAGATAAATAACTCTCTTAACGTGCAGGAAGCGTGGCATTTCTTCCAACACGTGGACCTGAGTTTACATCCTATCCAAAAGTTATTAATCCCGCACAACCACGGAATGGGTCCTATTTCTATATCCAAGGGTTCCCTCGGGGTCAGCGCCGTTTATCAGAGGTCAAACCCCGCAAGCCGGAGATACTAGGTCCTATTTCTATATCCCGGGGTTCCCTCGGGGTCCTCTGTTAGGAAGACTCATACTCCAAGCTCAGAGGATGCTGCGGGCCTATTCATAAGCCGGGACCGCGCACGGCGGCTACAAAATATTGCATTCAATACTAGTACTTATAATTACATTCCGTAAATGGAATGCAAGTGCTCACGCAAGATAACATAATGAAATTTGTGGAAGATGCACCATTTCCTAGATAAGATTACTCCGCCTTCTTTGTTTACTTTTGTCGTTGCCAAGGAGTCGCGTGCTGTTGTAGTTTTACTATAGGAATAAAAGTAATTTTTGAGGAGTTTATCGATGTGTAAACGCGGCCGACTCTCTCACAAACTAAATAAAGTCCGAAGGACTTTATGTAGAGTTTGTGAGTGAAAGGCCGCGTTTACACATCCATAAACTCCTCCAAAATTACTTTTATTTCTTATAATTCCAATCCTTTGAACTTTGAACAATGTTGTCACTGATTTTTACGTCACCATATACTGCACTATTTAACGTCGTAATGTATTAATGGGCAAGAAAAGTTTATCGAGAAATAACTTTTTTGTTGTTCATGACGTTGACCAATGAAATTGGACGTTACATTAGCAATTGGAATTATTGACTGATAAAAGACAGCTACGGAAATGATAGGAATTACCAATCAAATACTGGGATTTCCATACAAAGCAGAATGAATGTAATATAAAACGAATATGTCGAAGATATAAATTAGTTTATGAAAAGGAATGAATTAATCATACAACGTTATAGATATAGACAGTCCAGGAAGCGTACCAGTGTCATATAGCCATTTTCCCCATGCTAGTCTTTCCCGGGGAAAATTTTGGATCGATCCTTATCCCCCAGAAAAGTATAGGCACGATCCTGTTTTTCACCTGTCAATTTTAGACGGGAAAAACTGGATCAGTCCAGATTTTTTCCTAATTGATCATATATGCCAGTTTTTTCCCAGACGTCATCGATATACTATTTGCAAAATTTTCACTTTTCACAGTCCCTTTTATCTAAAAATATCATAATTATGTTGTCGGAAAAACATATGCAGAAAATAAAATTTACAGTCACTCCGGTATTTTGTCATTTATTGCCATTGGGAAGATGCCTATGCTAATGGACTGTTAGTCCACGAGGGGATTCGCCGACCCAGTTGTCAATAATTTGGTGTTGACTCAAAAACCGATTTAATTTCGAAACTTGCAATATCAAAAAGGTATTTAAATTTTAGAAAATTTTGTTTAAGTAACGAGTACATTTTGTGTACCTCCCTCTTGTATAGCTATGTTCTAAGCTGACATTGGCTTTGTTATTTAGGCTGTTTTTGCGTGATGCTGTAGTCTGTTAGAGTGCGCTATATTGCGCAACATCTCCGTCTTCAGCACTCTAGGTTTCTGTCAGGTTACCTAAATCTTAACTTCTGAACTAAAGTTCTAGTCTTGGAAGTACAGGAAGGAAGTTTACAGATTCTTGGTTCTGTACTTTCCTTGAGGTAGTCCCCTGAAGCTTTTCCCTGTCCTGAGGGTATAGCCGAATGGCAGTGGAGGTTTTAAGTCAAAGTGTTACTTCTCCTAGATTGGCTACCTCCCATAATTGACGAGTCCCATCAAACCGAGACTGTCGACCAGTTTTAAGGCGCTAGTTGCTCACCCTCGTCCCATCTCACAGTTTGTAGTAGCAGGTTCGACCGGGTTTAGCAAGTTAAACCACACATGAAGGTTGCAGTTGGACTTGAGTTGTCAAAGGCTGTTTGAGACGCACGCCCGGTAATGAACATTTAAATAAATTCCCTATACCAACCCTTGGCTATGACAACTTTTGAAACCCGATATTGGCTTTACATTTTATTCTATTGGTAATCTGTTCTCTGTCAGCTGTTACACGTATTTCGCTTATGAAATACCAAACATTTTGATTTGATCAACACTGAAGAGGCATAAGCTGTTGAAATGATCATTTGCGAAAACTACTTTGTTATTTTGTTATTTTTCATTCATCAACGCAGGTTTCTTTTTGATGCGGCGGGGGTAAAAGGAACCCAAGTGCCCTTCAATGTACAATAGGTTTCTAGTCAAAACATATGCATGTTTAGTATAATAATTGTTATTCTATTTACTTGTGTTTACATGGTCCTTATAGGCGAAACTTCAAAATAAATATCAACAATAGCAAATAACGCGGCCAGAAAACCAATTTCAGACAGATTGACAGACGGAAAGTCCAATCATATAGACATCCTTTTTCAATATTAACAAAATGTTTGTTATCAAAATCATATAAATTATACGAAAATTAAATCGGTGCCATTTCTTAAATACATATGATGTTGGAAAAATAAAATGCCAAATAAATCGGATGCAGACAACACATTCATATCCCAATAAATGGGCAAATTTTAGCATGGGGGGAAATCTGCAATATGTACACGTATTCCAGTTTTTCCGGTCGGAAATGACTTTGATTCAAAATTTCCTAGGGGAAAATAGCTATATAACACCGGCTTTCAAGATCTCACCATAACATCAAGATGAGGAAATGTACCACACACAAAACTTGAGTAATACTGTGCAACATAAGTTTTTTTTTCCTCAAAACAAAACAGATTCCTTTTATTATTTCTCAGGAAGGATACACGACTTCGTACACTACAGACTGGGTATCTAGTGGTATAAAATTATCTCCCTTCTAGAAAACTCTTTTGTGTTCATTGCGTTTTGGGAACACATTAACAGCATGGCAACGAAATTAAACAATCGAAAAAATGTCAAGATTTCAAAAGATATAAACAAATACAATATTTAGTGAAAACGCCATTTAATTCCCAGATCTTTACTTCAAATGTAGTTAAAAAGTGCCAAGAAGAGGTAATATGAAAACTAGAAAAAACGAGGGGACTTTATAAACATAAGTGGATGATATAAATCGGATAATGGTTTTTATGAAATAAAAACGATACGCTAGGCTATGGAATAGCCTTGGTATAGAAAATTGCGCGTTTGATTGACAAGGGTGTGGTGGCTCATGATGTATTTGCATACTCAAATCAATAATTTTCGTTATTTTTGTCATGTCGGATTCTTCATACACAATTTGACCATGTACAGCTCGCTGATCACTCTTAGGTAAAATCACAATTTTGTAAAGTGGTAAAACTGGAGAAATTAAATGTTGTTCAAGCGTATTTAATTCTTCAAAAGGAGCTTCATCCATTTCTAAATTATTTATCATTGCTTGAGGAGATATAGCCTCCTTACACACATAAGAGTTACACGTTTTACACACAATATGCTTCTCTCCTTTTAACATTTCTTTCAACCTCTCATTTTTTTGCATTAAATTCTTTCTCGTGTACTTGGCTTCGAAACATAAACCTTTTACAGCACACACAAATAAACACCGGTAGCTCTTTATTCTTTCGCAAAAAACAAAATTCTATCTCTTTCCACCTTTCGTTCTCCATTGCCTAAGTATCTCCACAAACTACAATCACGCTTTGTTTAACAGAATTGAAAATATAGTATTTGTATATTATTGATTATTGCACAATACCTCATCTTTATTTATTAACTCCTGGTTTTAAATTTATACATTACTGTTCTTTTTATCATATCTATATTTACAAATCTGGCTAAGCGATATCCCATCATCCTGTACAAACCTGTTCCCAGTACCACCTATAGTAAATGTTTATAATACTTTTCAACTTCCACAAGGAAACAGAAAAAATAAACCCCGCCCCGTTTTATCAGGACGAAACTGGACGCCATTTTGATTTTCGAGAATCTGAAATTCCTATTGGTCAATAGTCTTCTGCGCAAGCGTACCCCTCACCTTCCCCCAAGAACTATCTATATAGCTAGGCTATTCCATAGCCTAGCTAATTCCTTACATATTTCACTGTCGTGATGAAAATATTCAATGGACAGACTGGTCAAAATAAATTGCTATAGGGTGTTAAAATGTATGTACCCAGACAAGATTATATGTACAGATAGATTTTTTGACATACTTTATTTATAGGTCTTTTTAGTGACGATTCTTGAATAAGCAACGATGAGATCCAAAATTCATTCTATGTTACCAAGCAAAATCATATCGTCTCGAAACAGTGCCATTTTCCTTTTTATACCCACGATCTCAAAGTGAAATCATCAAAGCAAGATTTCATTCGTTCAATCAAGGAAAAGCAGGCGCGGATGCAGGGAATTCAAAGGGGGTTCCGAATTAAAAGGGAAAGGAAATTTCGGCGAGCGGAGCGAGGCGGGAATTTTTTGGGGGTTCTTCTTCGTAAACATCAGGATATTCATTAAAAAATACATGATTGTCAGAAAAAAGGGGGGTTCCAAACCCCAGAACCCTCCCCCTTGGATCCGCCAATGGAAAAGGGCGTGCATTTCAAAGGCCCACGTGCTTACTGAGCACGGGGGGTCACTTCAGGTGGAATTGGGTACAGGCCTGCCGCTGGCATTTTGAAAATACCCCCCTTTCATATAGTTCCCCAAACAAAATAATGACCCATTCATATAGTAAATTTCAAAAATAATTAACCCAACTGTATAGTAAAAATGTGTAATTGGAGTCAGAAAACCATTAATTTCACAGCAGGAGTGTTTTTAAACATCAAATAATGATAAATACTTAATTGATTACAGCAACCAGTAGAGATTCTGGTCATTTGGGGTTAATTTACGACCCATTAATATAGATGATGTCAAAAATTACTACCCATTCATATAGTGGACAACTGCAAAAAACAGGCCCATTCCAGCGGCACGTCTGTATATACCTCTATATAGGAAGTGACCCCCCGTGTTACTGAGTAAAAATCGCTTTTGTTTATGTAACCTGGACGGTTGCAATTAGAAATGGTGGTTTTATATATTTTATTTAGTCGAAACCACTGCGTGTACCCAGTCCAAAATTTGCAAATAAATCGATAAATATTTAATTGCAAAATATATTTCATCCTGAAAATTTTCGTTATAAAGAAATACCTAGATCCAAAACTTTTTGGAACCAGCTAGGTTTATACCGGTAAATCTCATATTTCATTAAAAAAATGCAAGAAATACCTTTTTGTTTAAAAAAAAATGTTATTTGTCAATATCAAGATACGTCACATGAACATGACAGAGTATAAATTTTCATGTTATAAGAAGCATTTAGCAGGTCTTAACAACGAGTTACACATTGCAATCGACTTTTTTATCTTCAGTTCTAAACGAGATTTCATATTCTATTGTTTAAATACCACCGGATTACATACCACAGGCACTTGTTTCAGAAAAAGAAATACCCTCCTCCCTCTAGAAAAATAGGGAAGTGAGAAGAGGGTATTTTTTTTCTGAAACAGGTGTTATATACACTTGAAATTATCAAACATACTTTTATTACCTCCCTTTAAAAATTCACTGATTTCAATCAAAGCTTGATCTAATACGTGAATAAGCAATATTTAGTCCTAAATATTTATATATATATAACATAAAAATTTATTTTAATTTCAAACTCCTTTAGCCTTTATTTCAACTAAAAATTTTTACTTCAAATTTGAAAATGTATTTATTTCATAATATTTCAACGACGTTCAGAACAACATTTTATATAGATTTTTGACCTTCCCATATGGATGTGTATGTAAGCACGGACGTCAATTTAACACCACTAATCCAGTGAAACCAGTTCATAAAACTTTCCCCCCACTACTAATTTGCAGTCTTGTCGAACTTTGTACGCATTTTTAGTCATTTTCTATAACAAAAATGCACTGAGTATTTTTCTCCATTAATGTTTAAAAAAAAAAAATCCGTGCACCCACTTTTAAACCATGTGCCGAGTAGTGCCGAGTAGTAGTTCATGTCTACTTAAATTCAGGATCACATGGGATATATATGTTACAGGGAAACTGTGTACTTAGGGATTACGTGTAATCCCTGACAAAATCAGGGTTTCACGTAATTCCTGGCCGATTAAGGTAATACATGAAATCCCTAAAAATCCTAGGGATTACATGTAATCTCTGATTTTTTCCAACCTTTTTTACATGTCAGTCAATAATCGTTGTTGTTGTGCATTAAGTTAAATTGGGGATCATCTTCTGACGAAAATTGACATATTCAACACCATTAAAGAATATTTGAATGATTTATTAATATATTTTCCAACTCAAATACAAGAAAACATATTTGCATTTTACATACAAAAAGAAGCAAAAATTATGTCTTAAACTAAGAACAGTTACACATATAAACACTACATATTAACAGTAATGTTAAATGTTGAATTATGCCCCTAGCGATATCTTGGGGAAAATTCAAAACCTGATAAATGACTTTTTTGCAGGGGATCACCTAAAGACTGTTGTGTCTAGATTTGCTTTTATTGGCCAAGTAGTTACAGAAAAGACGTTTGAATGTGTTTTCCCATGGGTTCAGTAATAACAACTTTAATGCAGGGGACCACTAAAGGACCATTGTGTCCAAGCTGTTTTTCAACTGGCCCATTAGCCTCAGAGGAAAAGTTTACCCAGGCAGGCTACAGAATGAAAATTTCCTTCCTATTTTCACTTTTATTTTAAATCTAAATATTAGCCATTTTAACAATCATTTTAACTCTGAAAATTGGATTTTTTTCTTGATTTTATGAAATCAAAGGCAATAATCATGAGACCTGCACAAATTAATTCAATAAACTTTTTATTTTGTTTTCAATTTGTTTATATGAAAAGAAAATGTTTCTGAATATATTCGTATTTATCTGAATCGAACAAAAGTCTTACCTTCGAAAGAGATATTAATCTTCCCTGGTTTTCTGAACATTTTGTATAAGAAACAAATTATGGCCAATCTTTGTTTTTAGAGATAAAATTTTTTATTGTCCTTTTGAATTTTACATAGTTCTTCTTTGAAAGTTATTTCTTTTTTATCCATAATAAAATTATGATTTTTTTATCCACTATTATCCTAAGTGTTCAAACCTTTTAAGAGATCTCAAGATATAATCACTGACAAAATTAAATGGAATTTAACGAAAAAAGCAGGGTATTATTGAAGATTTATATTAAAAAGTAGTTAGACAAAGGACATACTCTTTAATTTAATGTTAATTTCAGATTTAATTATTTAGAGATATGTTAAAATGGACAGTACTTATTTACAGAACTATCAATTTTGTGGATACTGCATGTATAAACGCTTAATTCTTTGATAAATAAACCAGTTGGAATGTTATTTTATTTGGAGTATTGGGGGTCAGGGAAAACGTGTAAATATTCCTAGAGAAATCATCGATTACATGTAACCACTGATAAAATTTAGGTATTACACGTAATCCCCAAGCAATTTAGTATGATTAAACGTATTCCCTGGTTTTTTAGGGAATCCCTGATTACAGATTCTCTGTAACATATATATCAGTCTTTCCATCCTGTTTACAAATGGATAAAACAACCAAATTTATTTTCAAAACAACCACCTTTCACTTCAAACAAGTGTTTGTTTTTAATATTAGGTTTGTGATAATTTCAACAGATAAAAATGCCAAAGCCGTGTAATCGTGGAAAACAACCAACTTTTATCAGTGTTTTCTATTTTTAACGTTGAAAAGGTTGTTGTTTTCGACAAGTACGGCCACCAATCGATCAATGCTATGACGATAAAAAGTTTGGAAGATTTGGAGGAATTTAGAAAAATAGTAAACTAACCTCCTTTTTGATGCCTTGCTACGTTTTAAAACACAAATTAAAATAATCTAAGAATGTCATCATACACTACGGCGATTCCCTTGTAATGTTTAAAAATATCTTCTTAATTTAATGTGTCCCTTGTAATGTTTAAAAATATCTTCTTAATTTAATGTCTAAAAATCGATGTAGAACGTTTGGCAATCGGA
This sequence comes from Modiolus philippinarum, assembly GCA_002080025.1. Classification (NCBI taxonomy): domain Eukaryota; kingdom Metazoa; phylum Mollusca; class Bivalvia; order Mytilida; family Modiolidae; genus Modiolus; species Modiolus philippinarum. The sequence continues at coordinate 176,291 of MJUU01021507.1, forward strand.
GCCGGAATATTAGCATCTGACGCCCCCCCCCCCCCTTTACTGCCAAATGAATTAATGAATGAATGAAAAGTTATTTTGCATATTAACATGTTAATCTTAGAAGGGTATGATGACATTCTTAATTTTCAAGCTTCATAGCATCGTAAGCACGACATGTTGAGCTTTTTGTAAGCTTAAGTTCCTCCAAATCATATCGGGACGTTCCTCTAGACTTCTTCACGTCATAGCATTGGCTGTGATTTAGATCGACTGGTGGCCGTGTACAAGGCTTTCGAATATATATCGGTTGAAGTAATTTATAAAGCATAGCTTGCCGAGTGGTCTAGGACGTTGGACTAAGTGAGGTGTGTTGCCGTCTCGAGATGTCACAACAGCAATGGTCTCGACCGACTCCTGCCGAGAGAACAACAAAACATTTACTTTAATACTTTAATAAAGAAAATGCACAATTTACGCCCAATTAAGGGTCAAAGGCATATAATAAATAAAGTGACAATATACATTTTAAACAAACATACATATAAAGCAAATGAAATTAAATGCCCCCAGTCCTCAGTTCTAGCGACTGCTTTAAAAAGGAACCAAGCAATTTCACTTGTTGGTTAGTTTCTGGATTTAGGACAATATTAAGTATTTTGTTTTTCTCTAGGTTTTTGTCTATATTGATTTTTTGTAAGAAAGTTTCTCTTAAATTTTTATTTAAATTACAATGAAAAAAGAAATGGTTTTCATTTTCTAGTACTTTGCATGTGTTACAAAGTCTATTTTCTCGTGAAATTTTTTTGTATCTGCCACTTTCAATTGCCAATTGGTGATCAATTTTCGGTATTCTGAAATATTGGTTTTTAAGTAGTTTTCGAAATGATAGTTAGTTTTAATATTTTTAAATAAGTGAAGTTTATTATTTTCGTCTACACTATTTATTTTTTCTTCAAAATATTTCATATAATTGTTATTCGACAAATTTTGATAATATTTTTTATTACTTTTCCAATTTTGAAGACTATCAGAGGTTTCCAATGGAAATATTTTTCTTATAAATTTAACATAAGAAAACCAAGAATAAGTTCCTTGGGAATCAATATTTTTTGACAATTCATAAGCCTCCTTTAGGATAAGATTAATAGATAGACTATTTAATCTGTCTTCATATAGTAATGACTGACATAACATATAACAATCTATGGGGTATCTACCCAACTCTGATCTGGTTGCAATATTACTGGCACATCTTTTAACTCCTAATGTAAATATGCAGAATTTAGTATGAATTTTGTCTACAGGTGATCTGTCAAGATAATTTAAGTAGTCAGCCTTTGAGTTTTGTCGCTCAGCTCTGTTTGTCGAGTTGTAGGTTTTATATAAATCCATGTTCCAAATTTCACTATTAAATGTTAATATGGGTTTAACTAACAAATCAAAAAGGTGACATGATAGGTTCACAGGCATTTGATTTAGATAACTCGTATATGTTCGAATTGAATACATGACTTTTAAAGCTTTTTGAGAAAAATATTTCGCAGATTGCGTTAAATTTCCATTATTGGAAATTAGATTTCCAAGAAATATGAATTCTTTAACGTTTTCTAAAGTTACATTTTTATACCGAAATGAATTTATTTTGTGAAATTTATTATTACTTATTACCATCGTTTTTGTTTTCTTACAATTCACTGTTAACTGCCACCTATCACAATAATTTGATAATGAATTTAAACTGTNCTGAAGTCCTTCAGCCGAGTCTGATAACAGTAAAAGATCATCAGCGAATAAAAGACTCCCGATTTTAGTTGTGTTTAGTAATAAAGGACAATTTTTGTCAGTGTCAAATATTTTACAAATATCATTGATGAAAATGTTAAAAAGGGAAGAGCTAAGAGAATCCCCTTGCTTCAATCCTCTGTTTATATTAAAAAAATTCAGTAAAGTGACCTTGAATTTCACTGGTTGTCTCATTTTGATTAATGCACAAGCTAAAGATAATCAGTAACTCAACTCTAAGGCAACTTATATTTGACCTTTTTTCAAATGCTTTTTTATCCCCCCGCCATATAGATATATCGGCAGACAGGAAGTAGATGAGCGACGGACTTGAAAAGAGTAGACATGGTACAAATAACTAAATACCGAAGCCACAGTGAATTTATTTTCTGCATATGCGCATTTCGACAACTTATGTCTCTTCAGAGCAGATAAAATCTAAACGTTTGGAAGACCATAAAACCAAATATGTTAAAAAACTGATAGAGAACAAATATCAAATGTAATCTAAATGTAAAGCCAAAATCAGCTAAGGACAGAGCTTTGCATGAGGGAGATACTCCTTAGTTTTCAACAAAATGTACAAAAAATTTAGATGTTGCAAAGTTCAAAATAAAATCGGCTCTCGGGTCAGCACCGAAGTACTGACTACTGGGCTGAATACAACTCATTATACTGAAGCTTTATACCAGATATCAAATCATTCCTGCATACACATGCTGAGAAATCCTTGACGAAAAGTAAATAAATAAATAAATAAAAGTTTTACCATCTTAGTGAAGCAATACATATAAGTGACATACTTACTTATTGAATTCATGTTAATGAATATATCGAAGATATAAATTTGTTTATGAAAAGGAATAAATTAATCATACAACGTTATAGATATAGACAGTTCAGGAAGCGTACCAGTGGCATATAGCCATTTTTCCCATGCTAGTCTTTCCCGGGCAAAATTTTGGATCGATTTTTTATCCCCCCTGAAAAATAAACACGATCCAGTTTTATACCCGTCAATTTTAGACGGGAAAAACTTGATCCGTCAAGATATTTCCCTAATTGATCATATAAGCCAGTTTTTTCCCAGACGTCATCGATATACTATTTGCAAAGTTGTCACTTTTCACAGTCCTTTTTATCTAAAAATATCATAATTATATTGTCGGAAAAAACATATGCAGAAAATAAAATTTACAGTCACTCCGGTATTTTGTCATTTATTACCATTCGGAAGATGCCTATGCTAATAGACTGTTAGTCCACGAGGGGATTCGCCGACCCAGTTGTCAATACTTTGGTGTTGACTCAAAAACCGATTTGATTTGAAAACTTGCAATATCAAAAAGTTCTTTAAATTTTTGAAAATTTTGTTTAATTAACGAATACTCCCTCTTGCATAGCTATGTTCTAAGCTGACATTGGCTTTGTTATTTAGGCTGTTTGTGCGTGATGTTGTAGTCTGTTAGAGTGCGCTGTATCGCCCAACATCTCCGATTTCAGCACTCTAGGTTTCTGTTAGGTTACCTCAATGTTATTACAGGGGACCTCAACATCGTCCAGGACCGAGAAGTAAAAACTTTTCTCCAAAAAGGACCTAAATATCGTCCTCCTTCAAAAATCATTTGAAGGACTGTCGTGAAATCATTAAAAAACTGTCATGTCATTCTGTAAAAAGTGGTGTAGAAGAGATTAATGAGGATGAAAAATCATTGGACACTTTCATTAACAAATGCATGGAAGTTGTTGATATCCGAATAAATCATTTTGAAACACATTATAAGCAGCAGAATACCATTCCTGTGATTTAGAAAATCAAACGGAAATTAAAAGATTTGGAAAAAGAGTATATTATATTTGTTCTGGCAGATAAAGCAGCCAATAATGTTGTCGTTGTTTGACGTAAGTATTACATCGAGGTGCTTTGGAATGAAATTACCAATTCTAGTACATTTCAAGCTACCACGTCAACAGAAACACAAATAATTGATGATCACATGATAGCTACACTGTAAAAACGGCGTTTAGGTTTTAAACACTTAGAAAACATTAGACCTAAACACGTTTAGGATTGTGTTTAATTCCTAAGCACTTTAGGGAAGAAATGTGTTAACTGCTAAACGCGTTTAGGATTTAAACATGTTTAGAGGTGCAAATGGCATTCTAAGCACATTTCTAAACATCTAAACAATTATTACGTGTTTAGATCTAATAGTGAAGTGAAGAGTTGTTGTCCGCATAGAGGGCGCTGCAATCTTTCTTTGTTTGACTTTGAACGTGGCGATTAACGTGCAGGAGCTTGGTTTCTGGTATGAGAAGTTGTTGATACATAGCAGATTCATTTTGTTTTAAAGGTATGTTTGTGAATATTACTTTTGATTCGATGCCTAAGTAAAGATGCTACATTGATATATTTTTCTTTAATTTGTGTTTTTTGTAATTATTACAATGATTTAATGTGCCATTCCTTTTCATGTGATTTTTTGTATGATTTTTGTATAATTCCAAATAAAGATATAAAGGAATGTGTTTCAACATATTTCTCGCTATACTAATTTTTTTAAGGTATTCGATACATATATTATTGCTTAATAATGTAATGATAGTTCTTTTTATGTCGTTTCAGGAAAGGAAAGCTACAGTTGCTGATTTGACTGGCAAAAATTTCTCCGCTGAAGCAAAACTATAGAGAAGAATTTTGATATAATAAAATAAATAAATTAATAAAATAAATAAATAAATACGATGAAACAAAAGTAAACAAAACGCCACACCCTCTAGACAACTCTAAACGTGTTTAGATTTTTAACGCGTCTAGATTTTTTGGCGTCAAAAAAAAGGGACAAAAAATGTGTTTAGGATTATGTTTAGGATCTAAACGCCATTTATTCAGTGTACAGCTGGACTAAAAGCCACTTCTAATTATAAAAGCATTCCTACTATGTATTGGCTTCCTAAACTTCACAAAAATCCTTTCAAATTTCGTTTTATTTCGACATCAAGTAAATGTTCAACTACACATATTTCTATTTCATTGACCAGTGCACTTACTACCATAAAAATTTCGTCATCAGCTTTAGCAACAAATGTTATGAATTAGTGGAGTTTACTACTTTTGGAGTGTTAAATATTCGTTAAAAGTTTTGGAAAGACTTCGATCTGTTGATGAAGCATACACCTCCGTCGATAGCTATGATTTTTCTAACCTTTATACTACATTACCGCATACACTCATCAAAGAGAAATTTTCGTTTTTGATCAAATGGTCCTTAAAAAAAACAGGATGTACTTACATTTGTTGCAATACATTTAAATTGTTTTTCAGTGACGACAAACATGACAAATATACCAACTGAACATGTTAGGATATGAAAAAACATTAAATTTTCTTCTTGATAATATTTTTGTTCGTTTCGGTGATTCAGTCTATCGGAAAAAAATAGGTATTGCTATAGGTACCAACTGTGCACCTCTCATAGCAGATTTGTTTCGTTATTGCTACGAGTCACAATTCATGGCAAAAATTCAAAAAGACCCTTCTAAACAGCATTCAGTGGATAAATTTAACAATACATATACATGTAGATATTTGGACGATATTTTGGCTTTAAATAATCCTGAATTTTATAGATTTACTGATAAAATTTATCCTGCAGAACTTACTTTAAATAAATCCAATAGCAGCCGTGATCATACTCCACATCTTGATCTTGATATATAAATAAACTCAAAGAAAGTTAAACACTAATGTTAATGATAAAAGGAATGATTTCTCTTTCCCTATACATGTAGTCAATTTTCCCCATCTCGACGGCGATTTTCCGTTAGCCCCTTCTTACGGGGTCTCAAAACTTGTTCGATATGCACGAGTATGTTGTGATGTTTCTGACTTCAGCGACTGAAATCTTTGTCTCGCTGAAAAACTTCTGCATCAAGGGTTTAGATATCAGAAATTGATAAAAACATTCTCTAAATTTTATTATAGATACATTTACTTACTAAGAAAGCTGGTTCTACATGCAGGGCTCTTATACAACAGGGCATTTCACATCCAAACTTCTATGGCAATATCATTTACAAAGCGCATAAATTCAAAAATTGTCCTCCCAAACTTATTAATCCGTTGAACAAACTTATTCATAAANGATATAAATACAGCATTATTGTTAAATCTTTACTTCTGGTTTACATCTCCTAAATACTTTACACCATAACTAAATTTAAACAATTTGTCATATTGGCAGTATTTGGCATTGCACAATATCATGATCTTCTTTCATAACTGATGATTTTATTATACCAATTATACCAAATCTATTTAGAAGTATTTCAATTGAAGTTTCATATGTAAGAAGTCTTGATATCGTAGTCTACGGACATTATGTCCTTAGCTAGCTGTCAGTAACTGCGAGCATTTGTCCGGACAGTACCCGTGTGAATTGTCTTCATGTTTTATGTACTTCATTGTAAGGGTACTCGTCTTNATAAGTTGGACTTTTTTCTAGTTTGATTTTACTGTGAGTCTTTTTGTGTATTTATTTTTAGCCATTCACCACACATAGGGGAGGATTTGGATCCACGAAAACGATTTTAACCCCACCGCAATTTTTGCGGCTGTCCCAAGTAAGAAATACGTTGGTCATTGGCTTGTCCTTGTCTTCTTATAAAATTTTAGTTTCTTGATATTTGGGTTATTGGATGTGGTTTGTTTAGATTGATTTATTCACTTTTTACATTTTTGGGACCATTTAGGGCTTGCTATATGGTGTGTGGTTCCTCACTAATTTGAAAACCGTACGGCGACCCCTTGATGCTTTGTTTTGGGTCGTTTTAACCTGGATATGGGACGTTGTCTCCTTGACATTTACCCAATTTCCTTTCTTTTACATAAAGTTCTAGTCTCGGAAGTACAGGAATGAAGTTTACAGATTCCTGGTTTTGGACTTTCCTCGAGGTTGTCTCCTGAAGCCCTTTTCTATCCAGAGGGTATAGCCGTAAGGCAGCGGAGGTTTAAAGTCAAAGTTTACCTTCTCCTAGATGGGCTACCTCCCATAATTGACTAGACCCATCTACCCGAAGCTGTCGACCGGTTTTAAGGCGCCAGTTGCTCACCTTCGCCCTATCTCACAGTTTGTTGTAATAGGTTCGACCGGGTTTAGCAAGCTAAACCATACATGAAGGTTGCAATTGGACTTGAGTTGTCAGAGACTGTTTGAGACGCACGCCCAATAAGAAGCATTTAAATAAGTATAAGGGGCCCAATTCCCTATACCATCCCTTGGCTGTGACAACTTCTGGAACCCGATATTGGTTCTAATTTTGATTCTATTGGTATAATTGGTTCTCTATCAGCTTTTACACGTACTTCGCTTAGGAAGTACCAAATATTTTGACTTGATCCACACTGAAGAGACATAAGCTGTCGAAATGGTCACATGCGAAAATACTTCGGTATTATTTTATTTATCATTCATCAGCACAGGTTTCTTATTGATGCGGTGGAGGTAAAAGGAACCCAGTGCCCTTCAATGTACTATAGGTTTCTACACAAAACATGCATGTTTAGTTTGCTTTGCCAGTTAATTTTATGTTTGTTGACGATCCCGCATCCATGACATGATAAACATGGATGTAGCGTTGCTCGACATCCAGCAATGAACTCCGCTCAAACCGGTGCTAGGGGCCGTCTTGAACTTACTATGAGGTATGAGCATAGATCATTGTTGAAGGCCTCATGGGGACTTCAAGATGAAGACCAACAATAAAAGCGTTGTTCCATTGCTTGTTTTCCCACGTATTTGTAGAGATTTTGTCACATTTGCTTTTACTCCATATCCATTCATTGCTTATTTTAGACTGGAGTTTGTCTCTCCTGCAGTGTGGAGTCCGTAAAAAGATTCCCCGTGCGAGAGGTGTATGTTCTTTATACATTTCAGTTATGGTGTACTTGTTCCTGGGAGAATTTCTCATATGGATGCACTATCATAATTTCATATTTTGGCATTTTATTTTTTGTGTGTTTCAAAATTATTATTCTGACCACCTGATTATTGTGCCCACATCTCATAATTTTAGTATGCCAAGTTTTCTGGTTACAAGTGCGCAATTATTTACAATGCATTTTCCATAGGGGGGTTCCCCTGTTTAGCGATAAACTAAAAATAGACGAAGGCTTTTTTTCATCCCGGGGGTCCTGCAAATGACAAGTACTCATACAGATCTTTCGAATTCCAAAATAAAAAATGGGGGGTCATGCGGCGATTCTTGGTGTAAATTGAGGCTCAAAAAGGGGTATATTGAAAATAATAAAATATTTTTGTGTCGACCAGATCCCATAAAAGGTCAAATTATCACCTCTGGGTAAAATTGTTGAAATCAGATTTGCTATAAACCGAACTGTAACATAACATGGTATTTTATTTTTAAACATTTAATTTTATTATCCACCAATCGTAGGAGTTGTAGTGCTTAATACTGAATACAGCTTTGGGTTCAAAACTGGATCCCTGTTCGAAAGTCAGCAATTGGGCACATGATACCTTCTAACTATTGACTCGATGAGAACCCTGTGGTTGTTTAAACGTTGTGTTTGTCTTCTATTGGTCTTTTTGTCGGACAAAGGATGGCAACAATTGTAAGAATACTTTGCCAGTTGATTTTATGTTTGTTGACGATCCCGCATTCATGACATGATAAACATGGATGTAGCGTTGCTCGACATCCAGCAATGAATTCCGCTCAAACCGGTGCTAGGGGCCGTCTTGAACTTACTATGAGGTATGAGAATAGCTCATTGTTGAAGGCCTCATGGTGACTTCAAGAATGTTGGAGCACTATAGAACGTTATAGAACGTGATATTTTTTGCTGGCTATTTACTGTGCAACCAAAGGGATGTTTTTATGGATATTTTACATTCATCAATCTCTAATTTTCTTGCAGGCGCGTATCCAGGGAATTTGAAAAGGGGGGGGGTCCAATTTAGAAGTGAAAGAAAATTTCGCGGAGCGAGGCGCGAAAATTTTGGGGGTATTTTTAGTAAAAAAATCAGGAAATTCATTAAAAAATACATTATATCGGGATTGTTACCTACAAGACAGAAAAAATTATGCCACGCCCAACCCGTTCAATAAATTTGAGTAATAGTCCTAGGTCCCGGGGAGGGGGAGGGTAAATCTCATATACATTTATTTTATACGGGGATGTGCGGCTGGGGTCCAAAAATTGTACCCGAATTAGATTATGATCGAAATCCATACCCGAATAAATACTGCCCTTATATGTGACACTCATAAAAAATGTACAATGTAAATGTATTGTTTGATTTCTAAAATATGGCATATAAAATTTGTCAATTCCTTATAAAAGTGATATTTTCTAATGAATCTAATCACAACATTATACAACATTGAAAACAAAACCCAAATTAATACAAGATGTGTTGAAAATAGGCCCAAATGAATATGAAAAGGGGAAAATGAGCATCAAATAAATACTAGAATTTGTAAAATAAGCACCAAAATTTGCCGCACGTCCCCATATACCAATATATAGGAAATTACCACCCCCATCCCCCCCCCCCGGGGGCCGGGTCCGAGGTATTGTCAGATATAAAATAATTTGTTGTATAAAACTAATAAGTTTCATTTCAAAGCCGCAAAATAATACAATCTGGAAAGATATTAACAAATTAGTTTTATTAGCTCCCTTTACAAATACACTGTTTTTTACCAAAATTTAATAGAATAAGTAAATAAGGTAGAATAGTCCAAAATATTTGTATGTGAATATTAAAAAATTATGCATAATTCTAATCTTGTAATTTTATTTTTTTTCAACTGATAAAAAATTGCTTCAAATTTGCAAATGTATTTTTTTCATGATACTTCAACGACATTCAGGAAAAGATTATTTATGTAATGTTTGATTCGTTTCACGATCATATCGTAAACACGGACGTCAACGGACGTCAAATGTTTGACTCCACTAAAGTTAACTTAGTGGAACCAATACTTATACGACAATGTAATACTCCTGTAGGTAAGGCTGAAAGCACCAAGAATTCTTAACACCTCCGATACAATCATTTTCAGCCTCGTATGAAATTTAGCTCATATTTAGTAATTTTCTTAAAAAGAATTGCAGTATTACTATCCGTCTTTTCATAAGCCGGGATCAACTCCGTGTCTTTGATTTTGAAAGTAATTCCCCTTTGTTACTTACAAATAAGACTTTGTTACTTACTTACGAGCAGTATGTAAAATGAGAATAAGTGCTCATGATTTAAGAATAGATTGAAAAGGATAGATATAGCAAAACTTATACATTGAGAGATCCCAAAGATTATGTCGCTACTGTTTATCAAATACTGTAATTGTACTTATTTTCGCGGTGTACTTATTTTCACGAATTTCGCGGTCATCAACTTTCCACGAAAATAAGTACTTTAACATTAAAGTTTTAAGATAAGAACTCATTTCCACGAAATTAAATACACGCAAACTTGGCAAGAAAGGAATCTTCACGAAAATAAGTACCCGCGAATAAAAGTACAATTACAGTACTTTAAATGAAGTTGAAGATGAAAGGCATTTTATTGTTAGCTGTCCATTGTATAACAAATATTTGGTGAAATAGATCTTGTTTGCCCAAATTTTTAAAATCTCACAACAGAATCAAAAATTTTTTTGGCTATTCACTAATGAACATTTGCCAACTCTGATACATCTTGGTAATTTTATTAAAGAGTGTTTTGAAATAAGAAAGAAATGGAGACAAAATGAATGATTTCTATAGGTAATATTTTGCTTGTTGTTATTTATGTCATCTTTGAAGTATATATTATTGATATAACACAAGCATACTGTGTCAGGCTCTCAGACTGGTCCTGCCCTTCATTGCACTGGTCTATTTTTGTTTGTTGCATTGATGTCTAATCAATCAAACTGTAGTTTGTTGTATTATGATGCCCTTTATGGGTTCATCATTAGCATAATAAAAATTCTTATTTCTTATTTCTTATATTTCTTACAACATAACTAGTATAGAATAAGTACGACTAACTTGTCAGTCAACTCCAGGATAATATTCATAAAAATTCACTCGAGTTTATTCTCCTGACCACTTTTTTAAACCGTCAAAATCTCGTTTTGTCTTTTTGGGCAGGTATTCCGCATATGCCGAAAAATATTGAAAATGTCGATTTCCTTCTGTTTTGCCTTTGTTGTGACACCGTCCGAACTACTTCAAAAATAGCTAAATTCATGTATGGTACAAGCTTACGAAAATGGAGAATTGAAGATAAAAAACTGAAATTAGAGCGCCATCTTTTGGTTTTTCAAAATATTGGATGAGAATGGTTGTTTTTTTATGTAATGGCCTAGTCACGATCTATAAGCTATCACCACCTACATGCAGGTAATGCATGAACAGTCTACCGCTTACTTTGTTTTCTACATCATGGTCTATAGTTGGGGATGAATAGTCATCCAAAGGTTCAAGATAAAAGGGGTCCAGGATATTATTTCATTATATTTGTTGATTTTGTCCTAGTTCTTGGCTTTAACCATCCCTTACAGATCCGCTAATGATTTGGCATAATAGGTCGACCTCCCCTATAGATCTTCGAGGGTTGAAACCCCTGTTTCGGAAAAAAAATGTTAAATTGCGTGCACAAGGATGTCTCATTATTCGTCCTTGGTGTGTATAATTTGGGCTAAAAAAGCAAAATGTATTTAAAAAAACATGGAATCATATTTTGTTTGAAACCTCCTCGGAACATCTTTTCTTGAAAGCTAGATCCACGCTATTTTTTTTTTAATCCATAGGTACAAAGTTGTCAGATCTGAAAATTAATGGAAAGAAGGATTATCGAAGGAGAACATTTTGAGTTTCGACAAATACTGGGTTACAGAAGTGAATCTGCAATCACCGGAAAAGTATTTACATATAACAGCATAAAAAATTGGCAGTCAAATATCTATTTAGATCTGATCAGGGACATCAAGGAAAACATGACATCACTAGGCAGAATAGGCACCCAAACGTCTATATCTTAGACCCCAAGCCATGCTAATATAGCCGGGAACGAGATAGCAGACGAACTAGCAAAACAGACAGCAAAAGAAGCCTACATCCTTGATGTGAGTCACAACAACATCACCCTATCAGATGTCAAAATAGCAGTAAAGCAATCAGTGAAAGACAAATGGCAAACTCGATGGGAACATGCAGAGTCAGGAAGGCATCTCCACAACCTAAAACCAAAGATGAGATGCCCAGTCATGCTAGACTGACCAAAGCAACGTCTTGGACAGATATTGACAGAGTTGAGAACATGATACAACAAACTGAACAAGTACAGACACCAGATTGGAAATGCCACCACTCCAAACTGCGAATGCGGAAATGAAGAAACAGCAGAACACTTCCTGCTTGTCTGTGAAAAAATNAAGTCCGTATTTGATAACACCCTGCAGATAGTGGGAGAGTACATCAATAATACCGGAAAATTTGATCCAGCTCCATCTCTCATTTACAACTGATCTTGATTCTACAAACGCACAATACTAAGCACCCTGAGAAAGTAAATTGTACCCTGAGAACAGTCGTGTCCGTTTGGACCGTAGAATCAGGAATCAGGAGGTCTATTGAAACTAACTTGGTATTGTTCTTGCTTTCTGTGTCTTATCTTTTTTGTACTTATTGAAGTTATAAATAATAGTAGTTGATAATATCCCTGATACTTTATGTAGAACAATTATTCATTTACTCACTAGGAAGGGGGTTGTATGAGGCACACTATATATAAAGCTAGTCTGAATTGGTACATACATTCCCACTGGGTATAAACGACCGGACAGTGGATCAAAACGGAAGTTGCTGAACTGTCCGACCACTTAATCCTAGTTGTCGTTTAAGATTTTCGCTTTTTGGACATCATTTCAGGCTCTGTATTAAATAATACTTGATGAGTTGAGAAATTCTTAAGCTATATCACTGCATATGTACAAATGGTATAGTTTATACCATTTGGAGATACATGAGATCACTGTATATGTTCTTAAATCGGGATTTAATCATCAGATTTGCGATAAGAAAATACTGACTTGACCGTTTTAAATGTCTTTTTTATAATAATATACACGCTTTACCTAAACATAATATATGCGGTAGATACAAGAACAATCAGGCTGCTCACGTATAGGTTTACATCTGCTATTGGTGCCTTTGAATTTCCACAAAAGACGTTTTTTCATGCATACCAAGTGAATTATGTCTGTCCGCCTAGTTGCTATCCAGTTAGTTGTTACTATATGAAACTGTACGCGATCATTGGTTGCTTTCACTGAATCATCTGTATGGATTATATATGCAAATTGATGTCAAATACAGTGCAGATAAGACTTTTGCAATGGGGTATTTCTTTCAAAAATTAAATCAGTAAATACAAATTTCTGTGCGGTTTGAGCATTGACTAAGACTAATGTATCCAGGCATGTACGATTCGCACTAGTCTGTTCTAGTCTTTAAGACTTATGAACATAACCTTACTATCACATCTACACTTTTACAACAAGGTTACAGGTTTCATAAATTGATAAAATTATTTGAGAAGTTTTATGGACTATATAAACATTTCAAATCCAAATATTATGCAACTCGCGAACAGCTTATTACTAAAGGCAAAAATCCAGAAAAACTGGGACGTCACTTACATTATTTACGTAATCGGGGATATTGACCGGATATTCTTCATGATTCCGTTAAATTGGCTTTGGGATCGAATGACCTGAAGATTTTGCAGTTATACTTGCCTAGCTCTCACTGATACTGCCGATGTCTACTGAAATCCGTGATGATTCTTTACCAAACCCTTCGGGAAGTTTTGAATTTGATCTTTATTCCGTAATGCGACAGT
>MJUU01021507.1:205236-241455 GCA_002080025.1 Modiolus philippinarum
TCTGAATTGCCATGTTTTAAAAGTAGACAAATATTAACAAAATTTCGTTTAAGCGACCATAATCTTCAAATAGAAACTGGTCGATATAAAAATATTCCCCGTCAACAGAGACTTTGTAAGACATGTAAAGTTATTGAAGATGAAAACCATTTCCTTTTGAATTGTAAAATTAATGAACAAAATAGGACAAATTTTTTTGAACTTATACACCAAAACTTCCCAAATTTTAAAAATTTCAATCAGTTTCAAAAAATTAGTTTCATTCTGAATCCAAACTCAGCCCTTTTACCGGTAGTATGTACCTTTCTGAAACAATCTGCTGAATTGATATAGGGTCCACGCCGGTCAGAGAGTCATCTATCTCATTGTATAATGTATATGTTTTGTGTTGTATTGTATTGCTTTGACCCTTAGGGGTGTAATTTTGCAATAAAGATATATATCATTTAACCTAGTTATTTCCGCAAAAGTGTAAATTTTGAAATACAATTAAACTTCCGTAAGTCACACAATATAGATTACGATAGATAATTGTCAGATATTTCTTGTATTAGTCAAGACACCCACTGTAATGTATCTAGGCAAGAAATAATGAATTTCGATTCATTACAACGCCATGAAAATGTATGGACAGTTATCTGTATAGTGATTATAGTCATTCATATTTATTGCAAAATTACACCTCTTGGGGTCAAAGCAATACTAAACAATATAAAACATATATACAACATAAACACAAGAGGGAATTACAAAATACAGTTAAACTACAATATATAATAATATAAGCCCCATGAACTAACAAGGATGGACACCTGAAAAACCAACAGGTGTATTGTCAATAAATCTGGATTTCCTTATGGAAAACGATAAGTTTATGCCGTTTGCAGTTAAAATAGGTAAATAGGGTCGATTCAATAAATGTGTCCCTACCTGGTCTTCTTGACCAAATGAAATGCAGTGATATGTGACTGAGTCATTGTATGCTTCTATATCAATAACTGGCAGTTCCTCTGTAAAAAGATGACACAAGCGACTACATGTACATTGTGTATGAATGTATACAATATTTCGTCTGTTTCTATCTACATATGATGACATTGTGTTTTCTTTAACACAGAAGGTGACAAAAGATCTCTGACATCACCAACTAACGATGGGGACAGATTTATTGAATTGGTTATATGTAAAATGAAGACACTTTTTGACAACAATAACGATTTGATCTATTATTTATATGGTTTGTTGTTTCCCTTTGCCCTTTTTTGTTTTTGTTTGTTTTTTTTCCTTTTGCCTTTTTTTGTGTGTTTTATTATTTAACGATTAGTGTTCATTGTACATGTTGTAGAATTATTATCAAATCGGTAGCTTAAAAGGGTTATCAAATCATCCATAGACAAGAACTTGTTTATCATTTCTACCAATTTTTGAGACAGTTACTGCTTTATCAACTTTCTAACAAATATTTAAGAGAGTTTGATTGCTTCATGTGCTTCACAGATTGTTATGTCTCCTCTATGTTATCAACGATGACCACTTGATCCGTATTTAAAGTACACAGCTGCGAAACAGATGCCCAGTAACCATTGCATTGGCTTTGTCTAGTCGGATCTATAGACAGATCATTTCATTGCACTTGGCTTGCGTAACTACACACCCTTTATCCCCAGGACGTCTTGCATCGTCGTGGTCCTGCGTCGTCTGTCAGTTTTGAATTTAAACACCTTGAAAACTGCAAGTCCAATTCCAACCAAACTTCCAGGATATAGTGTTCACCTGGTGCAGTTGTGCACCTGATACTTAGAATTTTGGTATTACTGACTTTAGAGGTTCGCAGAGCCAAAACTGACTTATTTGTCAATCTGGTTTTTATTCCACAACTACATCACAACTTTAAGTCAGATTCCAACCAAACTAGCGTGATATGCTGTTCACCTGGTGTAGTTATGTATCTGATACTTAGAATTTTGATTTTATGTATTTTAGAGGTTCAAGGAGCCAAAATAGCTCATTTATTGTGTCGCCTGCACCTAGTGCAGGATCGGCACATAGGGATCACTGTCCGTCGTTTTGCGTCCGTCTGTCTGTCTGTCCGTCTGTTTAAGCATTATCCGCATCTCCTCCTAAACCGCTTGGCACTTTTCAGCCGAACTTGCAGGAATGCTTCAGTATATGTTAAAGATGTGCACCATGCATTTTGTTTTTCTTTAATTTTGTTTTTTACAGATTTTATGCTTTTTTGGACTTTGTCATTTTAGCTTACTGGAGTCTTGAGGGTATGTCTCCGTTATCTGCAACTCCTCCTAAACCGCTTTGCACTTTTCAACCAAACTTGCAGGAATGCTTCGGTATATATTGAAAATGTGCACCATGCATTTTGGTTTTCTTTAATTTTGTTTTTTACAGATTTTATGCTGTTTTTTGGACTTTGCCATTTTAGCTTACTTGAGTCTTGAGGGAACAACTCCATTATCCGCAACTCCTCCTAAACCGCTAGTCACTTTTCCACCAAACTAGCAAGAATGCTTCAGTATATATTGAAGATGTGCACCATGCATTTTGTTTTTCTTTAATTTTGTTTTTTTTTACAGATTTAAAGCTGGTTTTTGGACTTTGTCATTAATTACTGTAGTCTTGGGGGTACGTCTCCATTATCCGCAACTCTTCCTAAACCGCTTGGCACTTTTCAACCGAACTTGCAGGAATGCTTTAGTATATGTTGAAGCTGTGCACCATGCATTTGGTTTTTCTTTAATTTCATTTATTCCAGATTTCAGGCTGTTTTTGGACTTTGTCATTTTAGTTTTTTGGAGTCTAAGGATATGCCTCCATTATCCTCATCTAATAAATGGCCCTGTATTTTTCTATCAAACTCGGAGGAATGCATGCTTCAGTATATAATTTAGATGTGCAACTTGGACTTTGTAATTCTATTTTGAACACAAGAATTCTTAAATATATATAGTGCAGGCGACACATGTGTTCCGTAGAACACCCATGCATTTTTAATCTGGTTTGTTAATCCGCAACTCCATCACAACTATAAATCAGATTCCAACAAAACTTGCAGAATACATGTATGCTGTTCACCTGATGTACATGTAGATGTGCATCTGATATGTAAAATTTTGATTTTTCAGATTTTAGAGGTCCAGTGAGCCAAACTCGCTAATTTGTGCATTCAGTTTATTAAATATGGAACTCTTTCAAAATTGTAAGTCATATTCAACCAAGCTGTGAGGAAATGTGGTTCACCTGATCTAATTGTGCACGTAATACTCTAAAATTTTGATTTTACAGATTTTTTCAGGTTTACTGAGCCAAAATAGCTCATTTGTTTATTCTGTTCGTTTATCTGCAGTTTCTTCAAAACCGTCTGTCAGATTCCGACCACACTTAGGCGACGGGGGCATTAAGTTTTACCCTTATCCGTACGTCCGTACATGTACACGTGTACGTCCGAAAATTTTCGTCAAGGATTTTGAAGTGTGTGTATGCAATAATGATTTGATATTTGGCCTGAAGCTTTGGTCTGACGAGTTGCACCGTTTTCAAGTCCGTCACTTATTTATTTTCTGTGTGTAATTAAAAAAAAATCATCCAATGAATTATTTGATGACAGAAATATTAGATTAACATTGATTGTTGTGTCCATCCCAAGATTGTAACTACATCATATTTTTCCATGTCTATGCCCTTCTCATAATACATTTGGTATGTAAGCTAGTGGACATATCTTGAGTTTCCACGAATGTCCGTAACATTTGTCAGGTTTATTTTCCGAGTCTGATTGTCAACTGAAAAAATGTAATCCGGAATTTGCAACATTCAACGTGCCAAAATAGCCGGTATCTCAATTTGGGAATTTATAATGGTGGGTAGAAGAGGTTGATACCCGGCTCTATAGACAGCTTTATTTTAAATCAAATGTTTCCTCTTTAGTTTTTGTTATGGCGGAACATTAAGTTTCACGATTTCTAAGTCTGTAAGGAAAAATTCATTAAGCCATTGAAGAAGAACATGCAAAACAATGCAAAAGGAGGAACTTTGCACCAGGTTTTCTGCTATACATACATAAATATATCAAAGCTACATCCGTTGTATTGTTGAAGCGAAACTAAGATTTAAGTTATGATCTGACGATCACCATGGTTAAAATATATGAACTAGATTTATTATACAGGTATAAATGAGAAATGTGGTAACAAAGAATATTATTTATAACACATTCAAGCATGTCCATTATATACTATACAATATATATCATAAACATGGTACATTTCTAATGAGGAAATGAAAATTCTTATACAGGAAATAAACAACAACAATTTTAAATATTTTAGAAGACATTTAGAAGAAGATAGTGAATTTGAAGAGGAAAATGTTTTTCGCGGCAAGCTGGTGTTTAGGTCGCTGGATTTGGGTGTTGCCGATTGCCACAAATATATGGATATGGATGTCATTCGGGACAACGCAAGTTGAACTTTTTTTAACCATATATAAATTTATTGTATTGACAGTTTAACAATATGAGGTTGTTATTTCTGTTTGCTTGCTACACATTAGACATACATTACGGGGGAGGCTAATGGAAAATGGGAGAAAGGGGGTCATATATTTTGGAATGGGAAGTGGGAAAACGTACTAAAATTTGGGAATGGGGAAAAAAGACCAACAAAATGTGGAAATGGGAGAACCGTAAGCAGGGTCATCCGTCATCCCCTCATTGCATTCGAGTTGTGTAGTGATTGAGTTACTAATAGCTAATAGGCATGTGAAACATGTGATAAAAGGCATGTGAAACATGTGATAAAAGGCATGTGAAACATGTGATAAAGGAAAACGAGGTGGACGGATTGGAGATAAGATGAAAAGAGGGGTGTGAAATAGGGTACTTGGAGGTGGAAGATGGCAGATTTTGAGGTAGAATGAAAGATGACAAGAGATGCAAAATAGCAGGCTTGGTAGTTGGATAAACGATAGTAATAGGCTGTCGAGGGACACCTGTCTATCTAACTCCAACTCCATATTTCTGTAGAAATGACTTTAATAAAAATTGCACGAACCCGAACTGTGTTCGATTCATGTTTTGCATAAATAATACTGTATTATGTGAAAAAAAGCCATCCAGTAATCATAACAGATCAATAAATCATGAAATCACTAGGGGGACACGGTTTTTATACGCCCGTCTAATGACGGACGTATTATGGTATGCCAATGTCCGATTGACCGTCCGTCCGTCTGTCCGTCCGTTTCATATGTCGTGCTCTAACTTGACAACTATTTGGCCAATTCCCTTCAAACTTTGTAGAAGTATTGGGTATGATGGTCTCACGATCTGTATACTTTTTCGTGAAATTTTGATTTTTCTTGCAGGAGTTATGGGACTTTATTCGTCAATTTTAAGGCAATTTTTCACAGATCGCGCTCTAACTTTACAACCCTGAGGCCAATTCCCTTCAAACTTTGTAGAAGTATTGGGTATGACGGTCTCACGATCTGTATACTTTTTCGTGAAATTTCGATTTTTCTTGCAAGAGTTATCGGACTTTATTCGTCAATTTTAAGGCAATTTTTTACATGCATACGTGCTGCAGTTGATTTGCTTCCAAGTACTTTATTTGCATTAACTGATTATATTAAATGCTAGTTATTTACATGATCTTTCATGATTTCATTCAGTCACTGTTTGTTTACTTACACTGTTCACATATCTGTTGCCTACCTACATGTGCTTACTTTGTTATGTATTTCAGGTATGGTATGGCTGTTGCATTGAATCATACATTTCCAGATTTTCCATATATAAGGTAAAATTTACAAACTAATGTAATGACAAATTAGACTAACAAAGTATCGAAATGGTGCTAAATGCGAGTACTATAAATGACCATTCCGACGTAAACTAGGGTCTGTAAGGGTACACATTTTCACAAAATCACGCACAAAAATTTGTCAAATCACATATCGTGCTTTGGTGGTATTTGGCATTCACGTATAGACTACTGTGAAATAAAGAACCAAGCCTATTTTTTAGCTGAATTTCCACGAATCACGCTCTCAAAAAAGGCTTTTCACAAATCAGACCAATATCCCACCCAACCCGTCATGTCTCATCATAAGAGATTCAATCAATCCTTTTGTAAGACCGATGCATTATATTGGCTCGTGAAAGAGTCGTATTGTTCTACGTCTAATGGATGATGAGATTTGGTTTACTACGCTTCCTTGTACTCTAACAATACATTATGTACTGCATTCTTTGGTTTAAAACTTTTTGAGAGAAAAAAAGGTTCAATTTTGAATGACTATGGTTAATTGACTTTCAGTTAAGTTATAATTTTCATATTTGAAGTGCAACTCTGTGGATTTTCGATTTAGATGCATTCGCAAAAAGTGCCTTTAAAAAAGTTAAAAGGTTACTCAAATCTTGTCGACGGTTGCTTTATCGATTGATGAGGTCAACGTTAATTGGGTAATATTCAGCTGTATCAGCTAGGACGAGAACAAACTAATCAATTCAAGAAATGAAGAAAGAAAGAAAAAAGCTTGGAGGTATATCGATGCAGTGCAACAAATTAAGATTGCATGTCTTGAAAAGTGGAGAAATTGACAAGCGCAGCAAATTTAACCTTCAGTTCGAACACAAAAGGTTGTTCTTTGCTGAAACAAATGGTACATATAAGACAAAATACCGAAGTTACTATGAATTAAGTTTCTGCGAATAGCCATTTCGACGACTTATGTCTCTTCAAAGCAGAAAGGCTTTTTATACTGCAAGGGTTGTGACATTTCTATATACATTGTAAGTTGGTCCACTGGCATAGCCAGGTTTGAGCTTTTGTCATCACTTTGCGCATATCTGCCTCGTCCTTCGTTAACTTTTCCTTCAAACACATCAGAATTGGCTTAGAGAATTGGGAACACATTTGGTCAAAAGGTTTTTTGATGGTCCTACATGTCCGCATACAATCCAAGATGGCCACCAGTGAGAAACATAATTTAACATTTGACTTCATGGGACACACCTTCAAGTGTGATCAACTTTGAAACAATATTGACACCTAAATTTATGACAGTAATCCGTGTGTTGCTGCTTTAAAAATATTGTCCATCATGTTCTCATATCCAAGGTGGCCGCCATGGGAACACATATATGATTGAACCTTATAGCAATCCTTTTAAAGATCTTCTCTAAAACTCCTGCTACAATACCGTTTGGAATCCATCATTATCACAATAGTCCTTGGATTGTTCCCTTTAAAATAGTATCCAACATGTCTACATCTTATTTAGAAACTCAGTATAACATTGGACCCTTGGAAAAACTGATCAACGATCATCTACTCTTAAAAACTACTTTGTTAATAAGAATCAAAATTGATCACAATACATGAAGTCCTCAAACGGTCCAAAATAATAGATTCCAACAGGTTCACATCATATCCATCTAAGCTGACCACCATCAGAACATTATACCTAAGCTGTCCACCAACTGTTAGCATTGGACCCTTTTGAATAATATTAAAGATCTTCTTGTCTGAAACCATTAATAAGTTGGAACCAAACGTGATCACAATGGCCCTTGGAGGACTTCTTTAAAATGATACAATCAACATGGCTTAACCATAATCTAAGAAATTGAAATCAAATTTGGTAAAAGTGATTCTTTGTCTGCTTATTGGAACAGTCAAGATGTGAAAAAAGAGTAAAAAAGAGACAAAAAAAACAAAAACAAAAACAAAAACAAAACGTTAAAACGTTCCATATATTGTGACGATATGGTACATAATCTTTGCCACAAATTTCAGTTTTAATGTTTTCAGTTTTCAGTTTCCATCAGTAAGGTGACATGCAAACTGAATATAACTTACATAACAATCTAAACAAATCAATTTTATCATTTTTTATAGTTATACAGGAATAGAAGAACCTGAAAGTGGCATTTTTACATTTTGTGTTGCTGTTGCCGCCATTATGTGTAAGATTTACAATAGAAAGCTTATTCAGTATTTAGATTATTTCCTAAATATTTTGTTATTTGTAACACTTTTCATGGGATGTAATGATGTTCGGTGGTTATGTTTTGGTATTTATGCCAGATTTTCGGAATTCTCTGTTTTGCCCATTTTAATAATTTCATTTTATTCATATTCATGTATAGAAGTATATGTATTTTGGAACAATTTAATTATACCCCCCGCAAACAAAGTTTGGGGGGTATATTCGAAATCACCCTGTCTGTCTGTCTGTCTGTCTGTCCGTCCGTCCGTCTGTCCACACTTCTCGTAAGCGCAACTCCTCTTAAAACACTAGAAGGATTTTGATGAAACTTTACACAAAGGAAGGACACTATATGGAGATGACCATGAAGGAATATAATTATTGTCCGAAACCAGGAAGGGGAGATAATTCAACTTTGACATTTCGTTGATTCCCTATGTATGAGTTATCTCGTAAGCGCAACTCCTTTTAAACCACTTGAAGGATTTTAATGAAACTTTACACAAAGGAAGGACACTATATGGAGATGTGCATGAAAGAATGTAATTATTTTTGGAAACCAGTAAGGGGAGATAATTAGACATTGACTTTTCATTGATTCCCTGTGTATGTGTTCTTTATGGGTTACCTCGTAAGCGCAACTCCTCTTAAACCACTTGAAGGATTTTGATGAAATTTTACACAAAGGAAGGACACTATATGGAGATGTGCATGAAGTAATATAATAATTGTCCGAAACCAGGAAGGGGAGATAATTCGTCTTCGACTTTTCGTTGATATCCTATGTATGGGTTACCTTGTAAGCGCAACTCCTCTTAAAGCACTTGAATGATTTTGATGACACTTTACACGAAGGAAGAACACTATATGTAAATGTGCATGAAGGAATATGATTATTGTTTGAAATCAGGAAGGGGAGATAATTTGACTTTGACTTTCATTGATTTCTCCTACAATTATCTTTTTTTTTTCAAGAAAAAGATTTAAGCATAGATATTGTGAAGTCAAACTGTTAGAGAGGCACACTTTTTTCATTGTAATCCTCTTGAAAAGTTGTTTTCAAAGTGTTGTAATGAGATTTCTCTAATGCTTATGATTTTTGTGTAAAATGTCAAATAGGCTAAAAAAGGTGAATTTCATATTTGTCTGATTTAGACAGAGTATTTTCACTGGAACCCTTGTGAAAAGTTCTTTCTTGAAGATTATATCATTATGTCCATACTTGTATTGTGTCCACACTTGTACTGTGTCCACACCTGTATTGTGTCCACACCAACTTAAATTTACACTTACCATATCGATCCAGGGTTCGATGAGCGGGGGTATATTTTGCTGCCATTTGGCGACAGCTCTTGTTTAATCTTATTTATAGTGTCAAATTCATTCATGGAAAATTTTTGCTAACAAACTCATGAAAAATTATGGGGAGTTCTTTTTTCCGCCAAATTATCAAACTATATACCAAAGATCACATTTACGGTATGAGCCTTGAATAGGGGTTTAAGGGATAGAATTATTTGCCTTTTTATACGACCGCAAAAAAATTGAGGTCGTATAATGGTATGGCGCTGTCGTTGTCGTCGTCGTCGTCGTCGTCGTCCGCGTCGTCGTCTGTAGACGCTTTTGTTTTTGGTCAATAACTTAAGTTCCAGTTGATCAATCCTTATGAAATTTTAACACAATGTTCCTTCGCACAAAAAGAAGACTTGGAGTGGTTTTGGATTTCGTGGCCCCTCCCGTTTTTAAAAAAGGGGCCAAAAAGGGCAAAATTGGGTGTATTCATATAATTGGTTGTAGAATTTTTATTATTCATCAGATTTTGATTGGGTTTCTTTCAGTGTGCTCCTTAGGAAATTTCCAATCAGTTGTATGACAACGGATTTCACGTTTACGAGATAAATGGGGCCCAAAAGGGGCGAATCACAAAAATTTTATTTTTTTATTTCTAGTCCGATGTCGATGCAGTTTTTTTCAACGGATTCCTTATGAAAAAATAATATGGCGCTAAACTATTAGATATTTGAAAACATATTTCCTTTCCAAGCTATGAGGGGCCAAACGGGTCCAGAATTGCAAATGTACAGATTACATAAAATTTTTATTTTTCATCGGATTTCGATGGAGTTGTTTTCTTTAAATTCCTCCTTGTCTTAAGCTTTCAGTAGTATGTCAACGGATTTTGCGTATCTCTTACCAATTGCAAGCTGTAAGGAGTGAAAGGTGTCAAAATTGCAATTTTCACAATTTTCGCAAAATATATGTAAAATCTTTATTTCTCGTTGGATTTAGATGTTTTTTTTCCTAATTTGTGTCCAACTAATTACTGTTTCAGTCTCCTTATTGTGTCCATCTAGTTACTGTGTCAAGCTCTTTACTGTGTCCACATTCACTTTATATTGCACTTGATCGATATGCTGCGGTCGTATCATGCTGTGCTCCGCGTAGCCCTTTATTTATTTTAGAGATATGGATTATTAACCCTGTATGATGGCACACATTTTTTAAAAATCTTCCCTATTAAAATTCAGGGTGGTTCGAACCGATTTTCACATTTTTAGTCTTTTCCTGAAGTCCTTTATCCCAGTATATTATATTTGTGATTGCTAATTTGTCTGTATTTGCTTTTATTTCACCAGCTTTTAATGACTTTTACTACGAAGACCTAATTATTAGTTTATTTTTGAAGTCTTAAAAATAATTTCTTCTTGACTTTTTGAAGCCTCTTTTTTAATTTGTGTTTTCCTTTTAAAAATGTCACTTTATTCAAAGTAACAACTGATATATTTTTTTGAAATTGTAAATCATGTATATGATACTTGATGTGATCGCTTGAAAGAAAGTTTATGCACTTACTACATTTGCGGATCCGGCCTCGGGCAGTGAAGGGGTTTAAGGCGAAAATGGGGGTTAAAATGTTTAGCCGTTTTTGCGAAATTCCTTCATAAAATTTGAAAAAAATAACAGTTCAGGGGTTGCAACGTCCGGTATCCATGAGATTATCTAAAGTTGCTAAAATTATTGGTCACAATAATTTTAGAGACCGATATCAGTACTAATATAATTTTCCCTGCCAAATATGTCCAATTTACTCATATCTGCTTTATCTAGAGGCGAGTTCTGTGTTAAATGTAAGCTTTGCTATATTTTCTAAAGTTTCACAAATTCCACTAAATAACTAACGTAAGAGGAAATTTATCCGCATTCAGTGATTGGTCAGTGAAGTATAGTGCGGCTGGATGTTTTTGAATTTGTCTGTTTGATTTAGGGATGGAAAATTGTTCTTTGCAATTTGGTGACAGCTATCTTTCAATACAAAATTTATACGACATATTTCATTAAAAGATTATTTTCATTGAATTTCACAATGAAACAAACATGCACTCAACAACAAATATATCACAGACAAATCGGGATCAGTTTACTTTTAACTAATAAATGAGAGAAATGATCTTGTGCATTCTTTTCTGTACATTCCGATAATTTCTCAAATCTCGATAATTTAATTTTTTCAATAACAACCGACTTAATATGTCAAAAACTAGCTAAAATTAGAAATGTTCTGGATGTTTTGTTTGAAAAATATAGATTTCCATGATTGCGGCACATCTATTTTATATACTATGCAATATCAATACACGCATAATTTTATATTTATATGATAAATGTGCAACAAAATCACAGGGATGAAAGAATGAGACATTGATGAGTCAGCAATGATGTTATACTGATGTGTCTTGTATGTAAACAAAATAATATTCCTGGAATAAATCCTCTTTTCCCAGATGTCCTTCAAAAAGTGAGACGCATAATGTTTCCAAATGATTCGTTTTGATTACATATATATTTATGCAACTTGTTCACGGATATACTTGAAACATTTCTAAATAGATGTGAGCAACAATAAATCAGCTTCTACAGTCATTTATATCCTATTGTACACAATTTAGAAATTGTTTTTTATATCTTCATTTATCTGTGGAAATTCGGGAAGTCGAAAGTATGTGATGAAACAGGTCCGACACCACTTGAACATTCCAGAAGTGCCGAGACGAATTACATTCTAGCCATGGAACTCAAGAAAAAGTAAAATAACTTGCGGATCTTGCCTTCAAAAAGGGGGATTCCAGTCGATTTTTCCCATTATTGTCGTATTTTATCCTATTAAATTCTTTTAACGATATTTAAATTTTTTTCATATAAAAGGGATTCAAACAGCCGAAACTCCCTCCGAATCCTCCAGCGAAAAGGTTTAGTCAAGATCAAAGATTATCGTCCAATCCCGCCGCAGATTTGATCAGCCCTCAAAGCAAGGTTTTTTTGCCAATTTTTAGTCCTTTTCTTAAAACGTCTATCATTTTTCAATACAAGAGGTAACAGATTAAAAATAAAATTCGCCCCGTTCAAAATTTCTGACAAGATTTGATGAAAATCTAGGATTTTTTTGTCCTAACCTAGCTTTTCAAATGAATAACCACAGTTTGACCAAAACAGTAAAGTACAAATGACACGCCGTTATGATAGCCACATTTAGTAAGCCAAATAGTCAATAAATTACATAATGTTTCATTTTTACAGTGGCTGCAAATGCAGAAATGAGATTTCTCTTCATAAGAGAGAAGATGAATAAAAAACGTTCACTTTATAGTACCAACTGGAAAAGAGCCAACATTGCTGGACTTGTGATTGCACTGGTTTCATCTCTTGGACTATTATTGGTGGCATGTTTTCAGGTAACACTTAGAAAAGCGATTCATTGAAATGTTTGTGTATCAGAGCATAAAAACAACACTTTATACATCTGCAGGAAAAAAAGAGTTGAAAGTTTTAGTACTCGTGTTCCTTATTCATGCTAACAGTGTCGTCTATAGACATTAGAAGGAGTTAAAATACTAATATTTATTGTCTTCATGTACTTCATTGTAAGGGTACGCGTCTTGATAAGTTGGACTTTTTTCTAGTTTGATTTTTACTGTGAGTCTTTTTGTTTATTTATTTTTAGCCATTCACCACACATAGAGGGAGGGTTTGGATCCAAGAAAACGAGTTAAACCCCACCGCAATTTTTGCGCCTGTCCCATGTCAGGAATATGTTGGTCATTGGCTTGCCCTTGTCTTCATATAACATTTTAGTTTCTTGATATTTGGGTTATTGGATGTGGTTTGTTTCCATTGATTTATTCACTTTTTTACCTTTTCGGGGCCATTTAGGGCTTACTATATGGTGTGAGGTTCCTCACTGTGTTGAAGACCATATGGTGACCCCTAGATGTTTTGTTTTGGGTCGTTTTAACCTGGATATGGGATGTTGTCTCCTTGACATTTACCCCATTTCCTTTCTTTTTCATAATATACTTCATCATCAATATGCATTCAAAATCTGCGATAAATGTAAACATTTTCGATAAACAGTCGTCTATTGTACAAATGTAATTATTGGATTATTCGTTTTAGAATGGGTTCAATGTTAAACCTAAGTTCCGGGCTGGCGGCCATGTTTTTGTCGGATCGGAAAGAAATGAGCAATCTTGGTTGGGTTCTCATTTAAGTTGTGTGTACGCGGCAAAGGAGATTGATAAGTTTAATAAATAGGAAGAATAGTATATCAGTGGATATCTACTGAAGTTACGCTAATTGAAATTTTAATAGGCGAGTCTTTGGCGAGTTTTTGCAGATTTTACATGTATAAGATTAAATTACATAACAATGAAGTACATTTCAAGCACACTTGTACTCCCTCATGAGTTGATGGCAATATACATTTCAAACATAACAAGAGTTGATATCCAGTGATATACAAATCTTCTGAGCTTTCAAACACATTTCTCTCCGTTTCTGAACTGGGCTATTTTATTAAAGTTCTTTTGCCTATGATGTCGGTGTTTTTTTCAGATAAGGAACGAAGTTACTTGGTAACGTTGATCATGACAAACAAGCACTAACACTTGCAAAAGTACGACAGGTTTCACACTTAAGTTCAAATCTTATTTCAGCTTTAAAATCTGGATAGTATTCACAAATATTTATTCAGTAAAAAAGTCGGATATCTTTTCTTAATCATATGAGACGATCTTTTAACTTTCAATCGTCTATTTCCGTTTTATGTAAGGGTTCATTTTTGTCAAGTTCATTTTTCATCGAAAAGAAAAAAGTAGAACGTTCCACATTATTTTTGAAATGTTTTAAATGACAAACGTGAGAAGTTGCCATCTCATTTCGTGTCATACAGAAAGACACACAAATTATACACATTTGAATTTTTGCAATACTTGTAATGTTTAATGGAATTGCCTATGACTTGTTTATATTGTAGAAGATTTTAGTTATAAGCGTTTTACACTTAAAATGACACACCGGGCGGAAATGGGAATAATTGTCAACTTAAAAAATATTTTCTGAAAATACTATTAGGCAATTACATTTTCACAAAGATGTTGGAAAAGATGGCATTTATCATTATTTAAAGTTTTTTAAAGTGATTTCTTTTGAACTATTTTACAGTGAATCAGTTTGACATGATTTGTTGCACTTTCCCATAAAAATTGATACAATAATGAGATGAATGCGCTTCTTTATTGAGGCGAATATTTTGGTTTCAATGTCCATAAAAATGCATATTCACCGATGCAAAGGGCTATTTTTTGTCTCGCCTGCGACGAAAGCCTCGGAAAGCCACACATGCGTGCAAAGTATGACGGCGACAGCGACGACCGCGAAAGTTCAAGATATTTTTTCGCACCCTTTGATGTAGGAACATAATATTTGGCCCAAAGGTAGTTTCGACGCACCTTATCTAGCGGACACAAAATTATTGGATTTTGACCAATGTTTTGCTGTACAGTGCCAAGGTTGACTTGGTTTTTTAGCTCACCTGGCCAAAGGCCATGTGAGCTTTTCCCATCACTCGGCGTCCGTCGTCCGTTCGTCCGTCGTCCGTCCGTCCGTTAACTTTTATTCAAAGATCTTCTCCTCTGAAACTACTATGCCAATACTAATCAAACTTGGCTTGAATCATCACAGGGGTATGCTCTTTCAAGTTTGTGATTTTTATGTCCGTAGACCAAGCAACATGGCCACTGTTACTAAAAATAGAACATAGGGGTAAATTGCCGTTTTTTGCAAGTTAATCGAAAACCATTACAGATATCAAAATTCTGACAAGTGTAAAAATGATCAGCATGATGAGATCTACCTGCCCTGCAATTGTGGAGAATATGCGTTTACCCGTCTTGGAGTTATTGCCCCTTTCCCGTTAAATTTTCAGATTTTCGTTACTTTTAGTCTTATATATTGAAAATGGTAGAAGATAGAAGTGAAGTTTGTATAACAAAAATGGTCAGTATAGTAAGATCTACATGTCTTGCAATTTTGAAGAAAATCTGACAACCCACATAGGAAATTATTTCTGCTTTTTTTGAATTTTCAAAATTTTTTAACGTTTTTACTTTTATTTCAAAAACTGTTTGAGATAAAGGTCAAATGTGAATTGCAAAAGTGTTGAGGTTTTCCAGAACTACAATTTCTACATATGTCCAGCAGGTTCGCATCTCATCCAAGATGGCCGCCAGTTGGGGAAGATAGTTTAACATAGGACCCTATGGGAAATTCATTCAAAGATCTCCTCTGAAACCACTGAGCCAATGGGGCCCAAATTTTGTCACAGTAGTCCTTGGGTGGACTCCCCTTTCAAAGTCTGGATTTTCACGTTTGTACCTCATCCAAGATAGCTGCCAGCGTGGAGCACAGTTTAACATAAGGACCATATGGGAAATGCATTCAAATGTCTTCTCCTCTGAACCCACTGAGCCTATTGGAACCAAACTTGGTTACAATAGTCTTTAGATGTTTTCCTTCAAAGTTTGTGATTTTTATATTCATACCTCATTCAAGATGGCCACCAGCAGGGAACATAGTTTAACATAGGGACCCTATGGAAAATGCATCCAAAGATCTTCTCCTCTTAACTACCAAGCCAAATTGAACCAAACTTGGTCACAATAGTCCTTGGGTGGTCCCCTTTAAAGTTTGTGATTTTTACGTTCAGATGGCCACCAGCGTGAAACATAGTTTAACACAGGGACTCTACGGGAAATGCATTCAAATGTCTTCTCCTCTAAACCTACTGAGCCAATTGGAACCAAACTTGGTTACAATTGTCTTTGGGTGATCCCTTCCAAAGTTTGTGATTTTTAGTTGGTACCTCATCCAAGAATGAAAATGTAACATCTGCTGAACTGATTTATAGTATGAATTGGTGGTCTATTGGTGACAATGAATAAAACCAGTCACCAGCTGAGCGATACAGGCTCATGTGAGCCTCTAGTTTTTTTGTTGTTTTTTTTGCTCAAGTAACTACAAGATCAGTGACTATCAGTGATATTTGGTATATAGCGCTTGGTCCTGTTTAGTACATATCAGTCTGCTATATGGCTTTTGCCTTGAAGTCGGTGTCCTGTGCTCAGATTAAGTTTTTTTGTCCCCCGCCGCACCGCGACGGTGGGACATAGTAATGGTCTGCGTCCGTGTGTCCGTCCGTACGTCCGTCCGTCCGTCCGTCCGTCCGTCTGTCTGTCACACTTTCTTGTGGACGCAACTCCTCGGAAACCGTGTATTGGATTATGTTCAAATTTTGTAGGATTGTTAGTCACTATATGTACTAGATCATATCGCACCGCCATTTTGATTCGTCAATTTTTATAGGAGTTATGGGACTTTGATTATTTCCCAATGTTATACAATGACAAATCTTGTGGACGCAACTCCTCAGAAACCGCTTGCCAGAATTCCTTCAAATTTTACTGGATTGTTAGTCACCATACGTACTAGATCATATCGCATTGCCATTTTGAATCGCCGAATTTTGTGGGAGTTATGGGACTTTGATTATTTCCACATAGTTATACAATGGCAAATCTTGTGGACGCAACTCCTCAGAAACTGCTAGTCCGAATTCATGATAATTTTACAGGATTGTTAGTCACCATATGTACAAGATCATATCGCATCGCCATTTTGATTGGTCAAATTTTACAGGAGTTATGGGACTTTATCGACTTAATGCGTGCTACAGCTTAGGAACAATTTGTGGGCGCAACTCCTTGGAAACCACTGAACCGATTATGCTAAAATTTAGTTTGAACATTTGCCACCATATGTACTTGATCATATTATGCTGCCATTTCGATTGGACAAATTTTACGGGAGTTATGGGACTTTATCGACTTAATGCATACTGCAACATAGGAAGACTTTGTCGACACATCTTCTCAAAATCCAATTAAGGGATTTTGCTTAGCTGTTTGCCACCTAATGCAGTTGATCATATCTTGCCGCCATTTTGATTTGCAAAATTTTACTTGAGTTATGGGACTTTATCGACATTACTGCGGCGGCGGGGGACATAGCTACGCGTAGCAATCTTGTATTTGCTTAAGTCTGTTACTCAATAGCTACAAGTGATAAGTCACTGATATTTGGTAAATAGTTTGGTCTTGGTAAGTACATGTCAGTCTGTCTTATGGCATTTGACCTTGACCTTAATTTCACGATCCAGTGCCCAAATTAACGTTTTTGGTTTAAGTCTTTTTCAATAACTACATGTGATAAGTCAATGATATTTGGTATATAGCTTGGTATTGGTTAGTACATGTCAGTCTGCAAGAACACGTTTGTTCTGACCTCAATTTCAAGGTTCTGGGCCCAGGTGATTTTTTTTTCTCTTTGCTTAAATAAATGGTGAATAAAAGGGTATGAAGTAAATGCACATGAGACAAAGTCTTTACAAATACATGGTAAAAACAAGAAAAGGAACAAAGCCTTTATTGTTTTTTTTTTCATCTTGAAGTCACCATGAGGCCTTCAACAATGAGCTTTGCTCATACCTCAAAGTAAGTTCAAGACGGCCCCTAGCACCGGTTTGAGCGGAATTCTTCGCTAATTGTCGAACAACTCTACATCCATGTCTTTCTTATGTGTGCGGGGTTGTCAACAGACATTAATTAAATGGCAAAGCGCTCTTACAACCATTGTCATCCGTTGCCCGACAAAAGCACTAGTGTCTTAAGCTAGTGGACGATTACAACGTATAGACAACCACATTGCACTCATAAAGTCGATTTTAAGAAAACTTGGCATTATAGAATAGTGAGATGTGGGCACTTTAAACAGGTTGTCAGAATTACATTTCAAAATTACAAAAATAAATACCAAAATTTGAAAGTATGATAGTATATCCATATGAGAAATTCTCTCACGAACAAGTACACCATAACTGAATTGAGGGCATACATCTCTCGCACGGGGAATCTTTTTTACAGACTCCACACTGGAGGAGAGACAAACTCCTGTCGTAAATGGTGAATGAAAGGATATGGAGTAAATGCACATGAGAAAAAGTCTTACAATTGGCTCGATGAGTGCCCTGTGGTTGTTTGAATGTTGTGATCGTATTCTGTCGTCTTTTTGTCGGGCAGTGGATGACAGCGATTGTAAGAACACTTCGCCAGTTAACTTTAAGTTTGTTGACGATCCCGCATCCATGGATCATTAGGATAAAAAAGCATGGATGTAGCGTTGCTCGACAATTAGCAATGAATTCCGCTCAAACCGGTGCTAGGGGCCGTCTTGAACTTGCTATGAGGTATGAGTAAAGCTCATTGTTGAAGGCCTCATGGCGACTTCAAGATGAAGAACAACAATAAAAGCGTTGTTCCATTGCTTATTTACCATGTATTTGTAGAGACTTTGTCTCATTTGCATTTACTCCATATCCCTTCATTGATAATGATAGAAGTTATTAATGAAACAACGCTTTTATTGTTGTTCTTCATCTTTAAGTCACCATGAGTCTGTTTCTCAACAACAACTAGTGATAAAAAATTAAAATAATAATTTAGCTTTTGTGTTTCCCATTTTGAAAAATATAAAATGATGGAAAACTTTTAAATGCCTTTTGCATATTTTATTTGTAGTAGAGAGTGGGAGAAATATTTAACAAAACGATAGAAAACTCAATTTAATTTTATTTAAGCCAAACTGTTGACAAAAAATTTTCAGGCGGACACAATGGAACCACCACATTTCACTGGTAACAACATCTTTAACTTCTTTATCAGGTAGACACAATGAAACCACCACACTTCAACGGTAACAACATTTATAACTTCTGTTTCAGGTGGACAAAATGAAACCACCACACTACTTCGGTAACAATATTTAGCTTCTGTTGCAGGTAGACACAATGAAACCATCACACTACACCTGTACCAAAATCTATAACTTGTGATTCAGGTAGACATAATGAAACCACCACACTACAACTGTAACAACATCTATAACTTCTGTTTCAGGTAGACACAATGAAACCACCACATTACACTGGTTAGAACATTTATAACTAACTTCTTTTCAGGTAGACACAATGAAACCACCACAATACACCTTTAACAACGTCTATAACTTCTGTTTCAGGTAGAAACAATAAAACCACCACATTACACCAGTAACAACATTTATAACTTCTGTTTAAGGTAGAAACAATGAAACCACCACTTTACACCTGTAACAACATCTATAACTTTTGTTTCAGGTAGACACTATGAAACCACCACATTACACCGGTGCATTTCTCTGTTTCACTTTAGCTGTGGCGTATGTATGGTTACAAACTGCACTTACCTGGAAACTAAACAGAGCCAGATGGGAGTTTATATGGCAGATAATTAATTCTATAGCAGCCTGTATTGTATTCGTTTTATGTATCCTTTTGATAAATTGAATGAATATTGTTACCAAGTATTCAGTCTAAAATGTCTTTTATAAAACGTTAATGACACATAAAAAGTAACAGTTTTCTGCTCTTAGAGGTCATATTTTCTCGCACTTCAAGGTCCATTGAATGTTTGTCCGTTTGTCCGATATAATGTTTAAGTCAATGTATCTTTTAAATGCACAAATTATAGATGAACAAACAATACCGAAGTTATTGTAAATTTCTTTTTGAAATAGCTTTTGTTCATAGATGCAGCTTGGATAGTACTTGGCGTTAACACTGATTAGAATTAGGCCACCTTGGCCTACATCACGTACTTGAGTTGCCCAGGTTAAAGATTTGTTAAAGTTCAGATATTTAAGATACTACAAGAAGTAAAGGAGTAGATAAACCCTGGAGAGTAACAAAGGTCCTGATAAAATTTAGGTCACCTTGACCAATATTTCATGCATATGTGACTTAGGTTAAATATTTTGTGAAATTCCAGATGAAAGATACTACAACACGTAGAGGAACGGTATTTTATGTTTTTAGGCAGATGCGCTTTGATATGTCACGAGGGTCCGTTTTATACTAGTCACCTTTACCTTTATTTCATGCATAAGTGACTGAAGTTTAAATTTGCATGAAAAGTTCGGATCTGATATAAAAAACAAGTTGAGTAATTATATTTTGTTTGCAAATGTGCCATGGACAGTCAGTTTTTTTCTCCTAATATAAATTAGGTCACACTGATAAAATTTCATGAGTTAGTGACTTGGAATAAAGTTTGTATTTTAGTACAACATAGTAATGTTCGGCTAATAACTTTAGTGTTGTTTCAGATTGATCTGTTGTCACAAAAAGCAAAGGGACGAGTTGTTGTTTCTGACTCAGCCTTCTTTTAATTAAAAGATAAGATAAAGTAATTTTTTTCCATTTTAACTTATTTTTTAAAATCATCGAGAAACAAAAAGATGATACTCACCTGTTTATAATACTCACCTGTGGTTTAGAAGATTTTTTTGCACTAGGTAGCAAAAAAATTTTGCCCACTGAATGCTTAACATGAATGTAAATGCGTTAAATCATGTAAATACTATAGCTAAGTTTTGTTTGTATATTTCTTTATCCGACCTACAGTTTGTATTTCTAAAACCTACTATAAGATGAGAAGAAAGGCCAACCCAGAGCATACTAAATTTGTAAGTATTGATTTATTCAGCAAATAAGAAAACAAGGGACAACGGAGAAAATGGTATTTGTGCTTTTAATTTATAATGCTTATTACGATGCTCAATTTGGATATTGTTTTGTTTCCGAAGAGTTTCCATAATTATAGAATCCATAACTTACAGAATAGGTAATTGGATTAACTCCTTTGAACAATTAAGGGAGATTATAACAAAAAATGATCGTCAAAAATATAACTTTGCATCCGGGTTTAGATTGATGTTTTTTTTAGCTATATTGCAATGCCCACCACAAATGTAACACAATTCAGCTTTTGTTTAGATATTGTTTTTGTATTCCCAAAGTAATGCCTCAGATTTTTTTAATAAGCGTAAAACTTCAAAAGCCTCAAAGTATTATCTGTCATAGACCAAGTACAAGAAATATGCGCAATTTATTATCGTTTTTCTGGTCAATACAAACTTATTTCTTTTTTTCAGGATGTATTAAGGGGAATATTTTTATTATCGACCATTACAGAATGGCTTCTTGCCTTGTCAATCATGTTCTTTGTCATGTCATTTATCAGCTGTTTCAAAGAATTGAAAGTTATAACAATCGATGTTCAACTGAAGGAGGATCACCGGAAGTATGAAGATAATGAAAATGGACAGGTATGTAACTGTTGTATTGTGTTATACACATTGAATGCACTATACAAGAAAGCATGCCTGGTTTTACTCATCTTTCTTGGTCTTTAAGTACCATATTTAGCTAAAGAAAAATAGAAATTTTTTGTGGTGTTGAGATTTGTAGTGCAGCATGTTCAAATACAGTAAGGATTGTGTGGAGAGAGGTTATTAATCATTTTCTTTGTACGAAAATAGGATGGGTAATATTCCAGATTGATTGGCTGATGGGTTGATTGATAGACTTACTGACTGGAGAATAACTGACATGCGCGACGAAAATACATTTCTGGTATGAAGAACATGTAGTAATAATACGAAATGAGAAAGGCCACAAGAAATAGAGGATAGTAAAGGAAATGCAATATCAATATCTGAATTCTGCAGAAGGCGGATTCGACATGAAAATGTTAAAAATGTCTTTGAAAAGTCCTTCTAAAAGTCATGCAATTTAGACTTATAAAGTGAATATGTATTTTGGACAAACGAAAATGAACGTCCCTTTCATTTTTTATTTACCATAATAATAAAATAACAAAAATGTATTAAATTAAAAGTTATTCTTTATGTTTATGTGGATTGTTGCATGTGAGTGTAATTATCGGCCATTGTAAGTGTTTCTTATTATCTTTTCTACTGGCATTATATACATGTTTTGTTTCTTACTCTTGTTTTAGCTCACCTGACCCAAAGGGTCAGTGTGTTTGGGTCAGTGTGAGCTATTGCCATCACTTGGCGTCCGTCGTCTTTCGTCCTTTAAACTTTTCACATTTTCATCTTCTCCTCTGAAACCACAGAAGCAAATTCAACCAACTTTTACAGGAATGATGTATGGAAGGTCCTTTACAAAGATTGCTCATTTCGTTCCGATCCGATAAAAAACATGGCCGCCAGCGCGGAACTTAGGTTTAACACTTGACCCTATGGGAAAAATCACATTTTCATCAACTCCTGTGAAACTGCTGAAGCAAATTCAACTAATCTTTACAGGATTGATTCACTAATGATCCTTTACAAAGATTACTCATTTTATTCGGATTCGACCAAAACATGGCCGCCAGCACAGAACTTAGTTTAACACTGGCCCTATGGGAAATTCACATTTTCATCTTCTCCTCTGAAACCACTGAAGCAAATTCAACCAAACTTCACAGGAATGATGTATGGAAGGTCCTTTACAGAGATTGGTCATTTCGTTCCGATCCTATGAAAAACATGGCCGCCAGCACGGAACTTGGGTTAAACATAGGTCCCTATGGGAAAAATCACATTTTCATCAACTCCTCTGATACTGCTGAAGCAATTTCAACCAAACTTTACAGGAATTATGTACTTAAGGTCCTTAACAAATTCTGGTAATTTTATTCCGATTCGACAAAAAACATGGCCGCCAGCTCGGAACATAATTTAACATTGA
Organism: Modiolus philippinarum; assembly: GCA_002080025.1. NCBI lineage: Eukaryota > Metazoa > Mollusca > Bivalvia > Mytilida > Modiolidae > Modiolus > Modiolus philippinarum. Next base: position 228,266 of record MJUU01021507.1, read on the forward strand.
CCCTATGGGAAATTCACATTTTCATCTTCTCTTCTGAAACCACTTGGTTAAGATTTTACCCATATATTAAAACATTTTTTTTTCATTACATGTGCTTAAATTATTGAAGCAAATTCAGTCAAACTAAGATTGCTTATTTTGTTTTGATCTGATAAAAAAACAAGACCGCCAGCACAGAACATATTTTAACATAGGATCCTATGGGATAAACATTACTTTCATCACCTGCTGTAAGCATTTTGTCAGGTGAGCGATTCAGACTCAGTATCTGAGCCTCTAGTTTATTTCTACCAAGAGTTTTTTATATGATAAAATCGTTTTAAACACATCTCTTATTTGTGGTATGGTAATGTGTCACTTGCGTGCACATGAAGCAAAATGCCCATATGTGTATGTTACAAAAATATACCTATTGCAGTCAATATTTGCAGCCTTTTTAGGAATTGCATGAACAATAACACATTATTTATGATTTTGCATGTTTGAATATGTAGTTGTGGTTTGGTTTATTTTAGATCCAACTCCAGGAACGACTAACAATGGACCCTGAAACATGAATAAAAGGTAAATAACAGCCACTGCGGACAATTCATTTATTTAACTAAAATTCAAGACATTATTTTGTGATAAAAGTATCACATTGGGTGAATTGGAAACAAAATCCTGATCTACAATTTCTGTTTACACAACTTTCAAATATATTGCATGTACTGCAACTACTGGTAATTAATTGCAAAAGAATATATAATTGCATGCAAAATGTCTTACATCTTTTATTTGGCTGGGTTTGTTATAGATTTTCTCACATATAACTAATTACATGGAAACAATATATGTGTGCATTAAAATTGAATCTAGACTACACATTTAATCAAAGTGCAGAGTACTGTTATTCGGTTTTCCCTGTTTACAAAAAACAGGATAACAGCAAACACCTACAATGGCCAGGAACTACAATCACATGCCACAATTTACAAGCAAAGTGCACCAGAAAAACAATAATGAAAACAAGAGATAAACATAAACAATGATAGGAACTCGGGATAGCCGGATTTTGTATCGGCACTAGCAAAATGTTGGGGTTAAACCGGTTTATGGGTACCCAAACTCCCCTTTCTCTATCCCGTTTCCCTATAGTATCATAGTTGAAAAGCAAACTGCACCAGAAAATCAATAATGAAAACAAGAGACAAACATAAACAACGATAGGAACTCTGGATAGCCGGACTTGGTATCGGCACTAGCAAAAGCCAGTGTTAGGGTTAAACCGGTTTATGGGTACCCAAACCTCCCCTTTCTCTATCTCGTTTCCCTATAGTATCATAGTTGAAAAAAAAGAATGTACTCTAACTAAAAGGTATCTAAAAAAAATACAAAAAATGAATGAAAATACAAAGAGAGAGCGAAAGAGAGAGGGCGAGAGAGAGAGAGAGATGGGTATAATTTTGATTACAAACAGTGCATAAACATTACGTTTTGAACTGAATTATTTTGATTTGTCATCACGCCTGGGAGTCTATAAAAACCCTTACAATATATTCAAATGACGTTCTTGATAACCCTCTAATCTGGTTAACTGGCAATTTTTCCACTCAACGACAAGTGAAACAACGTCAGTTCATACGCGTGAAACACAAATTTTAACCACTTTCAATATTTCGAATGCATTTTGCTTTCAAATCGAAAGTATCACGGAGAACGAGGCCAGCAAGATTTGAAATACGAGTTGTTTTTTTTATTAGATCAACAAATGCCCCCCCCCCTCTTCATATATGCATTAAAAACATCCAATTACTATGCAGTAGTCATACGATTTTCAAGCATTTGAAATTACATAATTGTTATGTCATGAAAATCATGTCATGAAAATCTTTCTACTTTTGCCAACGGTAGGGTTTCTTTAATAAAGTGAGTTTCATGACATGTAGGGTTAGAATATTTTTTACTGACACCAAGGTTAAATCATGTATTTACAAGAACGCTCAAGCCCTCCTGAAAATTGTCGTCCTCTCTTAAACACCTGGACACTGTTTTACAGGACACATTTTTGGATTACATAAGTTGTGTAGTTCGATGTTATGAAACGAACGTTGTACATGTGATGTTGTCATGATATGATACATAACCAACTTTTGTGTTATAAATGTGCGTCTGTCCTGTTAACATCATTGATCCTTCCGCAGAAATATATTCCTGTGTTCTTTTCATTCCCGTTTTGCAGGATGCTCATATAAATACATTTTCCTCATTAATACATGTATAATGTCACACTAGGAAAGATATCGTCAAGTAAATGGCAATTTTGACGAAAAAAATAATATGAACATATATTCATACCTGGGATAATTTCAATTTCGAGAGCAATATGAAGTTTTTCCTGACAGAAAACCTCATGAAAATTAAATACTTGCTACAAAACCATCATATCATGATATATAATGACAATACTCACGCTGGGGTAAAATAATTTTAATTGCATAAAATGCATATGTACTGTATGAACTAATTTATGATTATGTCTTGCTATTTCTTAAATTGGTAGACATTTTTAACATCGGTATCAGGTAATGTACTAGTTGATTTGTATACAGTGATAATTATTCAAGATAATTCAAACAGACAAGTTTACATTGCGTAAACATGATTTGAACAAAAGGTTGCAACAAGTTATTCCAAATATGTAATAAATGACTAAATGCCGAAGTTATTGTAAATTTAGTTGTTGCAGATGGCCAGGACAAATTTTGTCTCTTCAAAACCGTAAAGCGAAAGTTGTTTAATAGCTGATAGAGGAAATAGCCAATTTAAGAATTACTTCAGATACCCCAAATTACGAGACAAGGAGATCTTTTGCAAAATATATTGGCAAACGAATACCGAAGCCAAAGGGAAACTGGGGAAAATTATGAAATCAAAAATTAAAAAACACGGCAATTTATGTTCATATATCAAAAAAAAATAATACACAGAGAACAGCTGAGCTTTTTAAAGATATCTATATTGCTGAAATAAATAATTCTATAAAAAACCAAAATGAGTACTAAACGAGTCAATTTAAGTGTGATTTTAGTGATCGTTTATCATACCCCCTTCGGCAAAGAGAAGTCGCATGCAATAAAGGAAATTGCAATATTCATTATTTGTTAACCGAGGTTTTATATTACAGGTTGTTTGATACCTAACACTGCATTTGGTTGTAATTGTCCAGCTGTTCTATTCTGTGTTTGGAACAAAGCCAATACCTTGGATAGTATGGCGATGAACATCATATTATTATTATTGTTCCAGTAAAGATGAGCCTTGTTGTTCCAAAATATTGTTACAATTTTTCTGTAAATGTTGTGTTTTTTTTTTTGTTAAACATGACTTTGTTTAGATATTGCTTTTGTAAATGACATATATTGATGCTAACTTATCAAGCGTAAAGATGTTAAAAAATGAAACATGTATACATGAACATTTTAATGCATTGTTTATCAATTTTCATTTGTTGAATTCGAAATTTCTTCATTTTTTTAAAGAATTTTTAATTATTTTCTTAAATAATTATTATTCCTTATATTGTACATACTTACAGTGTTTATATATGGTTTTATTAACATTTTATAGATATTCTTAAGGTTGATCTCCACCAAAAGTAAAATTTACAAGATTTTTAAAAAGAGGATGGTAAAAGGGGTCCCGAACACGAAAGAATGTGCTTAAAAATTGCCAAAAACGAAACACGAGTGATTAAAAAGGCCAATCACGAAACACGGAAAATTGCTGCTAGTAGTTCGCCGAAAACTTGAGAAGTCATTATCATTTATGGTTAGTCATGCATCTTATCTAAAGTTTTTTTACCTGAAAGCTCTTAAAAATCAATGAAAATCTGTGAAATTTTGCTCTGTGATACTTTCCGATACCGTTACAATTCTAATTGTAACAAGACCCGATTTTTTTACAGGAAAATGAACACGCACGAAATATAAAATATCCAAAACGAATCACGAGCTAAAAATATGGACAAAAACGAGGCACGTGAAATAAAGCCAACACGAAAATACGAGGAATAAAAACACAAAACACGAAAACACGAATTTATAAAATGCCAAAAACGTTGCACAATAATAACCCTTTACCGCCCTCTTAGAATGGTTGACATTCTAGTATTATCTTACTTCTCATAAAGTGGTAGATCTTGTATTAAAATATTCCACTCATTTATTTTTTTTAATTTGTAGCACTTAATTAAAACAGAATCGTAAATACTTAAAGTTATTTTTTTTTATTATTCTACTGTTCCATTTTTTTGATAGGATATTCTAGAGATAACTGGTTGTCTCCTCTAATTAAGTTTTATCAGGAATATATTTCACTATCAAAATATTCTTTAATTTACATTGTGTTTGATATTTGAAATTGTATTATATGCAATTACTGCAGTATAAACTAGTGAGAAATTTAGCATGAAATATTAAACTTTTATAGCTTGAATAGCAAAACAAAGATGTTATGAATAGTATAGGTTGAAAATTTTCCTTAGATTTGCTCACAATTAAACGATTAAACGTACTGAAAAAAAATGAGCCGTTTAATCATTATTTACCAAAAAAATGATGATGAATTCTTTGATATAGATTATCTCCTTTTAAAAAATATTTAAAAAGAAACTGCAACCTAACAAAAGGAAAATATAACTTTTATGTTTATTCACTTTTATATATCTATATATACTTGCTAAATGCAAAGGACGTTAACTACTGGATTTACAATGTAGAGCGTTTATGAGTATCTACATGTGCAACACCACAATTGATTTATATAGATCAGTTTAAAACAGGGTTAATTCATGTCCTAGATCTACCCAACAAAACAGACAAGACAAATAGTTATTTGCAAATAAATATCAAAAACAATGTAACTAAACATGCATGCCCCAAATAAAGTGAATCTCCTTGTCAATTAGATCTTAAGTTAAGTATGTATGCCATTCGAATAAAAAACTTAGCATTTGTTATTGCTGAAATTACCTCTATTTTTATATATAACCTATCATTATATGTTTAGTATTGAAGATTTTGCTATATTAATTTTAAACGTATTGTTTGATAAAGTCGATTATCTTGCCAATGTAGCCTTTGATAGGCCACATTAAGTAAATTAGTAGATTCTCATCCAGGTTGACACAAATAATGGGGCAGGTCGATGGACTTTTTGTATTATTTCTTTATTCTGTCCCATCTATTAATAGAATAAAATTAAGTCAACAGTTGAGGCCTTCTTGACCATTTAACCTGATATGGTAACATTCATGTAAAACCACGTTTTTTTCCGTTTTCCGGAGATCAAACAAAAAAAGTAAAACTAAAATCGTAGTTTTGAAAAACAAAAAAAATATGGGTCAGACCATTTTTTTGTGGAGTTGGTGGGAATGAGAGTCTACTAATTAAATGGATGAGGCCATATAAATTTAACAATTTTTTTTGTTACTGCCATGAATCTCCATCGTGTAGATATATTTTGTTTTACTTAATTTGTATTAATCATCACGCTTTTTAAATGAAAACTTTATTTATGAGAGAGAGAGAGAGAGAGATTTCATTGCCCATAATACCAAAGAATATACATTTTCATTGTACAGGCATATCATTTGCAACAAATGTACATTTGTATTATACTTACAATACTGCCAAATTCCCCTTAATGTTGGAATGTTGTAAAGAAGTAAAGTTATGCAAACTGGATAATATATAATTTTTTGAAGGTTTATTGAAAACTGAATGGGAGTTTGTGACTGACCAAAAAATCTAATTTTATGACAGATTTAAGACACTTTGATGTTAATATGTTTTTACACTTTCTATAAAAACAAAAATTATTTCCAACTTATTTGCAAAAAAGTATTCATAGACTACTTTGTTAGCACTGAAATCGTTGTTTTCATTAGCTCACCTCACGAAGTGAGGGGTCTTATGTGATACCCCTACATATTGGTATGTATGATGCATTTTGGGATGACAACAATGCATGCTTCAGATCCTTTCTGTGACCTACATTTTACGCAAGAGCAACTTGGTTAGATAGAATGGTTAAAGTCCATTCCCGCTTACTGACAAGTCCAAATTCAAACATATTTGTGGATATGATGCATTTTGGGATGAGAACAACAATGCATGCTTCGGATGCTGTCTGTGCCATACATTTTACGCATGAACGACTTGGTTAGATAGAATGGCTAAAGTCCAGTCCCGCTTACTGCATGTCCCACATCAGCCACATTGATATGATGCATTTTGGGATAACAGCAACAATGCATGCTTCAGATGCTGTCTGTGACCTATGTTTTACGAATGAGAGACTTGTTAGGTAGAATTGTTAAAGTCTCTTTTTGCATACTGACATTTTCCACATCAACCAAAATTGGTATGTTTCATGCATTTTGTGATGACAGCTGCAGTGAATACTTTTGATGTAGTCTGTGACCTACATTTTATGCATGAATGAATCCATAAAAAGAATGATATAGTTCTTTCCTGTTTACTGACATGTTTAACATGTTACAATGCTGCGCAACGAGGTGAGCTTAGCAGGCTGTGGCTGCTTTCTATGTTTTTGAAATTTTGTAAAAGGGCAATTTCATATAGACTGGACGATACATAATTCTTGTAAGGTTTAGTATCCAAACATCTTTCGAGTGTTTTTGCTACGTATTACAACTGAAAGTCTCTCTGTAAAAAACAGAGTCTGGTTTTCCACTTCATAATGGCTGTGAAATCATCAACTAATATATCACCTCAAACATTTGCGTCGGCTAAAAATTTGTCTCATATCTGAACAGTTCTAATAAGCACAAGAGTTCATAACTAATAGGAATGAACAACCCAGTCATGATTGTTTTGCAAATTTCAATGACACATGAACACTCTTAGGAAAATAATACTAATATTAACAGAACCAAATTCTTACAACAAATTTGGTGATGAACCTTTTCAAATGAAATTTCAACATATTAGGAGGTTGTAAAATCTATATACAAGTTTGGGGTATTGTAAGTTCATTGAGACAAAATGAATAATGCTATACACAGTGAATATTTTAGATGTCATTGCGTTTATTTATTTTATTTTTGGCTATATTAATATGATGTTAGTAGTCTTTGTAATGCTCGAAGACGTTTATATTGTTTTTGTAATGTATGAATTGTTTGTGTATAAATTCATATCATTTATTTTTTAATAAAATCATCTACTTACATGTATTTTTATAATTAGCAAATAGGGGTAATAACAAGACTACCGAACAGAGTTGCCAAGACCCGAAGTCAATGAGACAAAAAGTCAAATCGGGTGGAAACCAACGGAAAAATTGTCGACAGCAATGGTCCTGGTACTCAAAGATATCATACGAAAAGTTAAAAACACTATTAAACATATAGCATACGAAAAAGTACTTTTACAATACAATGATCGGCTTAGGGTTTTAATTTCAAGATGCAAAATTCTACAATGTTTGTGGAATTAGAACATGAGCAATAATGATATAAACTCACAAATACATCCAAAAACGAATACCGAAGCAAAAATGAAGAAAGGAGAAATTCCAAAAATCAAAAATAAAAAAAACACGGCAATTCATATCCAACACGAATTGATACAGCATCACAAAGGCAAAAATAAACAAAAAATGAAGAAGAAAGCCACAAAACTAATGTACTAGCAGTTTGAACTCCTACAAAACTTGAGGTATCATCACGTCTCCGAAAGGGTAAGCATGACCTCCACTCGTTGCATCCGTCATACTGCAACGGCTTTGTCACATGGATGTTTGTCAGTCCGTTAATAAACTCTGGGTCTACCTCAAAAAGTTATGTGAAATAGAAATAATGTAATGGTCTGTCAAATCATGGTGACGACCGTAAAACCTGTAATTGCAACAGTGATTGAACACACCTTTGAGAATAAGTTTTTGAGACAGTAATCTCGCGCTGTTACAAAATCGCTGCAGAAACTACAGCCAAACAATTGCGAATAAGTTGTGAATTTTAGACTTCATATGCTGGAGATTTTTGAATATTTCTGCTCAATGACGGTAAGTTCTCTGTTGGAAAGTATGTGCTGATTTCATGACTTATGTTTTGAAATCGACACATACGTGTAGGTAAGGTAGGAATAATTTGTTCGAATGTGGAAAAAGCGATGAAGTATATTTAGCATTGTTTTTCAGTACTTCTCAGTATTCAAGGCCAAGAGCACTTCAATCAATGAATAGTAAAAATTTGTTTCTTTCGTAAATAAAGGGTGCTTATGCATACCTAGCAGCATACGCTTCAAAGGGAAAACAATCGTATGCCATCGAGATGCACATAAAAATTTTATGGTAAATAGAAATCGATAAAAAATATCTACATTTATTATCTCTTACAAATGCAAACAAGAGCTCAGAAGCTTAGCCTTGATATAAACATATTTGGATCCAATGAAACTAGTTTAACCCCGCCGCATCAGGTTTGCGCCTGTCCTAAGTCAGGAATTTATTAAGCCTTTGTGTGTCTTGTCCTTTTTCTAGTTAGTTTACTTTATTTCTATAGGAGTCTAGGATGATGTTTATTTCGCTGGACTTGATTGCTCTTTGTTCAGGGGCCGACTCCGACCTGCCGTTGGGTGTTGGGTTTTCTCACCGTTCATTGAAGATCTTATGGTGGCTTTGAGTTGTTGTTACTCCCCTTTGGGTCGTTGTCTCTTTGACACATTCCCTGTTTCCCTTCTTTTTCTATTATTCAGTTGGACATAGTTAACTTATTGGATTCAGAAACAAACTTATCAAAGCTTACAATAGTATTTTTATTACTATTGACAGACATCATAGGTACATATTATTATACTTTAGAAGATTTTTCCTTAACAAAAATTACTTTGACAATTCAATCTATCATATGTAAGATATTTATAAAAGCTGCCAGGGAAGCTTTCACTAAAATCTAAAATTGCAATATGGCTGAGAGGGTGGAAATTTTTGCACTGTTACCCTCTGTTCATGGTCCAATGATTTTCAATAAATGTTGAAATCAAAGAAACATTCAGTATAATTACAATATATAAATAACATATAACTGGGTGGATGACAGAGCAGATTGTTACCCCCGAGAAAACATGAACTTGTCAACCAATGCGAAGCAGAGGTTGACTATGTTTTCTCGGGGTAACAATCTGCTCTGTCACTTTTCCAGCTATATATTATTTATATACTGTTACATGGAAGTTATATTTTTAATACTAGTACATAATATGAAAAAGAAAGGAAATGGGGTAAATGTCAAGGAGACAACATCCCATATCCAGGTTAAAACGACCCAAAACAAAACATCTAGGGTCACCGTACGGTCTTCAACACAGTGAGGAACCTCACACAATATAGCAAGCCCTAAATGGCCCCAAAAGGGTAAAAAAGTGGATAAATCAATAGAAACAAACCACAACCAATAACCCAAATATCAAGAAACTAAAATTTTATAAGAAGACAAGGACAAGTCAATCACCAACATATTCCTGACTTGGGACAGGCGCAAAAATTGCGGTGGGGTTAAACTCGTTTTCTTGTTTCCAAACCCTCTCGCTATGTGTGGTGAATGGCTAAAAAATAAATACACAAAAAGACTCACAGTAAAAATCAACTAGAAAAAAGTCCAACTTATCAAGACGAGTAAAAAATCGTGTCAAGTAAGATACACAAATACGAGAAAAAAATGCAGTACAGAATACACGTTATATATTAATAAACTTCTTACTTTGTGAAATATACTTTCTTTAAAACTATGAAAAATTAATGTTGTTATTAAATCATCACAACAAAATAATAAAAGGTTTATGTTTATGGTTTCATGAAACTCCATTGTAATACGGAAAAAAGGGTTTCGAGAAATACATGAATGCAAGATGAAATAACATTGTACCACCACAACCCGATTCTCCGTCATATAAAGTATGATTGGAAAATGAAAAAAAAAAATTCGAAATATAGATCGCTTTTTAAAATCTTGCCTGCTTGTTGTCACGGCAAATTTATTAATATATTTTAATGCATAAAAACTGACGAAAATGTTACAAATTTTAAATTTTGTAACCAATTATTGTGTCTCTGGTTAATTATTTGCCCGTCAAAATTGTAAAGTGAGATAAATAGCTGATTAAACAGTGTTATATATATATATATCTATATTCAAAGCTTTCATGTAGATGTTAAGGAAGAAAATGAAACAAATAAATGAATAAAACTTTAATTTACTTCTGGTCTGAATTCCGGTTGGAATATCATGATAGGGCATCCAAAGGGGTTCTTTCATTTGTAAAAATGGATATATAATAAAAAGTACATTTGAACATTTATCTTTTTTATTTTTCTTTTTTTTTTTTTTTTTGTGTTTTATATAAAACAAACGTATGTTTCTTTTTACTGGCGATTTATTCTACCACTCTAATAAGGTTTTTATGGGCACAAAAGAAGCCCCAGAGACTTTTTCCCAGAAACACTTATGTCTCAGGAATACAGCAATTATTTACTCTCAACTTCATCTAAGGTAGGCGCCTCCTAATTTAGAAAAAATACATTAGTAAATCTTAACTACAGTAGATGCTTTTTTAAAGCGATATCGGTTACTGTATTTTTATATAAAAATATGACAGTTCACTTTGCAGACAATGTAACTATTAAATAACGCACCATTCACTGTTATTTCATGTCTTATTTAACGTTTTGCTAGGACTGGTACTTTTTCAGAATTCATAAGGAACAAAATTATGTCGCAGTTATACACGGGGAAGTGTAAGCATATAGGCATATCAGTAAAGAATCAGGTTAGATAACTCTCCGGACAAAAATCTGTGACCTTTTGTTTGAATTGATATTTTATTGTGAAATTATGTAATTAAATGTTTGATAAAGGTAAAATATTTAATTTAGGAATGTAAACATTCTTTCTGCACAATGTTTGTTTATTAAAAATTTGAATATAAAAATTGACAGATTTTTAAAAATTTCATATGATGATGATTTTCTATAAAACCGGATTTTCAGTATGTTAACTTGGGAACCCACTAAAACCCATCCAGCATATGGAAGATTTATACTTCACATATCTGCAGTGCAAATTTCATTACAATCGGACCTACGGATTTTTTTGGCCTTCATGTTAAAAATGTAATTTTTTGTAGTTTTTGCTCGCGTACTTCTGATTTTGACTCGAGTTATGTTCCTTTGGCCACAAATCTTTAGATTTTGCCACTTTGAATGTGCTGCCATCTGGCGTTAATTGATATACCTAAAGCATACATTTCTGTAATTCCCCATGCATCTAAAGCACTTGTGACTATTTTTTTTTAAATTCTCGCATGCACCGGAGAAAATATAGACATTTAGATTTTTTATCGTTTAAATTACCACTGGGTACGAAGTGCGACGCGAGAATTTGCCTTTTTGGGAGCGAATGCATTCCTGATTGCTGTTCACAAGTGAATTGTGGGACAAATCAAACGGTATTTAGATCCAGCATGACGGCAAAGAAGTTAATAAGGGGAGAGAGTGTATTAAAATTACTTATATGCATAGATTATTATTAAGTTGGTCTTTAAATACATATATTTGATTCATTTACGACTGCAACATGGTTAATTTAAACGCATATGCAAAATATCGTAGAGAATCACCTTCTAAACGCGTGTTAACTTACAGTACTTGTAGGGTAAAACATAACCATTTTATGGTGTATGGTGTATGGTGTAATGGTGTATGGTTCAATGGTGCATGGTGTATGGTTCAATGGTTCATGGTGTATGGTGTAATGGTGTATGGTGTTGCAACGTGAACCATACACCATACAACATGAACCATACACCATACACTATGAACCATACACCACACACTATGAACCATACACCATACACTATGAACCATACACCATGCACCATAACCCATACTCTGTACTCGGTAACTCTGGACCATACACCAGACACACGATCGAGCGACACGATGTGAACGAGAGACAATGAACTGCCTCGGGACTGGCGCAATCGAAGTTAATATAAAATACATTTTCAAAAATATGTTAACCCTATAAAGCAACGATAAAGAAAATTAATCGTGCTTTTTATGTGCCAGCAGGTTGCTATTTTCTACAACCATGAAATAATAATTATTAGCCAAAAGAAACGCAAAAAACATGAAGTGACAAAAAGCGCATATCTTACTAAAACCGAAGATGTGAATATAAAACTGCAAAAACATATCTTTTTAATTTGTATTTTAACGTATTTTTTAATTTTCCGCCGAACGCCGATGGACAATCAATTATGTTCGTGAAGATCGCGCTGGTTCATGACACATATTTTTCAATAAATTTTGCCATAAACTTGACAAAAGTAATATTTTTTTCAACAATTTTACAATCCCAAAAACTTGCGAGAAAATATTAATATATGACGTATTCATGTCCAAATGCTCACAGTGCGCAAAATGATATTTTTCCATTGGCATAATGTTCCCTAAAACATGCAAGAAATTTACAAACACTCATATTTAGTATGATTTGCTGCAAATGTCAACTAAACCATGCAACATATATGGTGTATGCATAGTATATGCCATTTTATCAGAATACTATCTAGCTGCTGTGACTCTAATGTGGTACAAATTTCCTGAACAGATGCAACAATAAGGCTATCAAAAGTATGCAGTATTGTGTAAATGCCATCTAATACTCAAATTTAGTACAAATTTACTGAAAATATGCAACAGTATATATATAGAGATGACATGCAATATGGTGTAAATGCAATCTAGTACTCAAATTTGGTGCAAATATAATGAAAACATGCAACAATAGGGATACTGATACAGTACTGTGCAGCGTAGCCCTTACAGAAAAAACAATCAGTCACCCGTCACCCGTTCGTCAGGGAGCAGTCAGCGGTCAGTCAGCGATCAGTTAATTAACGTGACGACTTGTTATTCGTCCAACTCGCGAAACGTGACGGATGACGAGAACCCTATCCGTCCAACTCACGTCCAGATACGTTCATTTATCACGTGATATCTCGGGTTGAAGATTTTGCGAAATATAGATTCGTTTCACTCAGTGCATACACGATCGGTACATCATCGCAACAGATCAATCTTTTTGCTATCAATAAATAATTGCTTATGATATGTTTTTTTTT
>MJUU01021508.1:0-10421 GCA_002080025.1 Modiolus philippinarum
GTGATTCCTATATACCCCCCCAAACTTTGTTTGCAGGGGGTATAATAAGGACCTTGTCACAGAAATTAACTGGACAGAAACTAGCGAAAAAAAATTATGGGTGTTCCATGGAACACTTGTGTCGCCTGCACTACAGAAGAGCCATTTTTGGTCCAGTGAAGCTCTAAAATATGCAAAATTAAAATTTTACTTATAATGTTCATGTCTAGATTAGGAGAAAAACATATTCTGCAAATTTGGTTAAGAATCTGAATTACAGTTTTAAGGACTTGCACTGATTTACAATCTGATTTAACATATGAGCTTAGTGGCTTGACAAACCTCTAGAAACAGTAAAAACAAGTGTAATTTAAAGCAAATGTGGACACAGTACAAAGCTTGACACAGTCATTAGCTTGACACAAAATAGTGAAAATTAAAGTTTCATCAAAATCCTTCAAGTGGTTTAAGAGGAGTTGAGCTTATGAGGTAACCCATACATAGGGAATCGAAGAAAAGTCAAAGTCAAATTATCTCCCCTTCCTGGTTTCGGTCAATGATTATATTCCTTCATGCACATCTCCATAAAGTGTCCTTCCTTTGTGTAAAGTTTCATCAAAATCCTTCAAGTGGTTTAAGAGGAGTTGCGCTTACGAGGTAACCCATACATAGGGAATCAACGAAAATTCAAAGTCAAATTATCTCCCCTTCCTGGTTTTGGACAATAATCATATTCCTTCATGCACATCTCCATATAGGGTCCTTCCTTTGTGCAAAGTTTCATCAAAATCCTTCAAGTAGTTTAAGAGGAGTTGCGCTTACGAGAAGTGTGGACAGATGGACGGACGGACGGACAGACAGACAGACAGACAGACAGACAGACAGACAGGGTGATTCCTATATACCCCCAAACTTTGTTTGCGGGAGTATAAATTTCTAAGTATAATGTGCATAACCAGACCTGATATACAACATATACTGAAAATTAGGTTGGAATATGACAGACAGTTGTGAAGGAATCGAAGATTAAAAAACCAAATCAGCTATTTTGGCTCTGTTAACCTCTTAAATCTGTAAAATCAAAATTTTAAAATATCAGGTGTGCAACTATATCAAGTAATCAATGTATTCTGAAAGGCTGGTTGGAATATGATTTACAGTTTTGAAGGAGTTCCACATAAACAAACAGAATTAACAAATGAGCTATTCTGGCTCAGTGAACCTCTAAAACTGCAAAATCAAAATTTTAAGTATCAGATGCACAACTACATCAGGTGCACAACATATCCTGCAAGTTTGGTTGGAATCTGACTTATAGTTGTGATTGAATTGGGGATTAACAAACCAGATTATCAAATGAGCAATTTTGGCTCTGTGAACCTCTGAAATCTGTAAAATCAAAATTCTATATATAAGGTGCACAACTACATCAGGTGAACAATATATCCTGAAAGTTTTGTTGGAATCGGACTGGCAGTTTTGAAGGAGTTGCGGATTCAAAAGAGACAGACTCACAAATGAGCAATTTTGGCTCTGTGAACCTCTAAAATCTGTAAAAATCAAAATTCCAAGTATCAGGTGCACAACTATGCCTGGTGAACAACTTATCCTGATAGTTTTGTTAGAATCTGACTAGCAGTTTTGAAGGAGTTGCGGATTCAAAACCAACAGACTCACAAATGAGCAATATTGGCTCTGTTAACCTCTAAAATCGGCAAAATCAAAATTCTAAGTATCAGGTGCACAACTACACCAGTTAAACAATATATCCTGAAAGTTTGGTAGGAATTGGACAAGTGGTTTTGAAGGAGTTGTGGATTCAATAACTGTCGGGAGGACAACGACGATGTAAGACGACGGATAGTAATCCCTATGTGTCGACTCTGCTTACAGCAGGCGACACAATGAAAATAAGCTCTTTTAATCCCTTATTACTAGGATATTGTAAGAGCTAAGAAATTCTGTTGACTACCATCAAGAGAAATCCAAAGAAAAAACTAAGGTTGAAATCCAATGAAAAATAAAGATTTCACATATTTTGAAGTATTGCAATTTGACCCCTTTGACCCATTATAGCTTGAAAACCAAAGAGCAACGCAAAATATACTGCCATATCACTGAAAGCTTAATATGACAACAATCCAAAGATAAAAAATCCCATCAAAATCTAATGAAAAATAAAGACTTCACATATTTCTAATGATTGCAATTTTGACCTCTTTGACCCATTATAAATCCGAAACGGTAAGAGCTACATCAAATCTATTGATATGATGCTGAAAGCTTACATCGAGAGGAATCCAAAGAAAAAAATCCCATCAAAATCTGATGTAAAATAAAGATTTTACATATTTCTAAAAATTGCAATTTTGGCCCTTTTGACCCCTAATAGCTCGGAAACGGTAAGAGCTACACCAAATCTGTCGACATACTACTTAAAGCCTACAATGAGAGGAATCTAAAGAAAAAAATCCCATTGAAATTGGATGAAAAATAAAAATTTTAGGTAATCCGCATGTTTTCAATTTTTGCCCCGTTTGGCCCCTCATAGCTTGGAAAAGGAACAAGTTGTCAAAAATCTAATGGTGCATCGCTTGATTAATTTTTCATAAGGAATCCACTGAAAAAAACTGCATCAAAATCGGACTAAAAATAAAAAAATTAAATTTTTGAAATTGGCCTCCTTTGGGCCCCATTTATCTCCTGAATGGTACATGCCACATGAAATCTGTTGGCATACTACTGATTGGAAATTTCCTCGGGAAGACACTGAAAGAAACCCCATAAAAATCCGATAAATAATAAAGATTCTACAGTCAAATATGTTAAAACATCAAATTTAACCCTTTTTGGCCCCTTTTTTCAAAACGGGTGGGGCTACAATGACCAAAACTAAGTCAAGCCTTCCTTTTTTGCCAAGGAATATTGTGTTAAAATTTCATAAGGATTGGTCAACTGAAACTAAAGTTATTGACCAAAAACAAAAGTGTCTACAGACAACGACGACAACGACGCCGACAACGACGCCGACAACGACACCGATGACAGCACCATACCATTATACGACCGCAAAAATTTTTGCGGTCGTATAAAAATCATTGCAGAAGGAATACAAAAACGTCAAAGTCACATTATCTCCCCTTCTTGATTTTGTACAATAATTACATTGCTCCATATGGTGTCCTTACTTTGTCTAAAGTTTCTTCAAAATCCTTCAAGTGGTTTAAGAGGAGTTACGCCTACAAGGTGGTTTAAGAGGAGTTACGCCTACGAGGAAACCCATACATAGGGAATCAACGAAAAGTCAGTTTAATTATCTCCCCTGCCTGGTTTCAAACAATAATTATATTCCTTCATGCACATCTCCATTTTTGTTCTTCCTTTGTGCAAAATTTCATCAAAATCCTTCAAGCGGTTAAAAAGCAGTTGCACTTACGAAGGAACCCATACATAGGGAATCACAAAAAGTCAAAGTCAAATTATCTCCCCTTCATGGTTCAAGAAAATAATTATATTCCTTCATGCACATCTCCATATAGTGTTCTTCCTTAGTATTAATTTTTATTAAAATCCTTCTAGTGGTTTAAGAGCAGTTGTGTTTGGAGGTAACCCATACATAGTGAATCAACAAAAATCCTAAGTCAAATTATCTCTCCTTCCTGGTTTTGAACAATTATTATATTCCTTCATCTCCATATAGTGTCCTTCCTTTATGAAGTTTCATCAAAATCCTTAAAATGGTTTAAGAGGAGTTGCGCTTACAAGGTAACCCACATATAGGGCATCTACGAAAAGTCAAAGTCAAAGTCAAATAATCTCCCTTTCCTAATTTCAGACAATAATTATATTCCTTCATGCACATCTCCATATACATGATAGAGTGTCCTTCCTTTGTGTAAAGTTTCATCAAAATCCCTCAAGTAGTTTAAGAGGAGTTGCACTTACGAGAAGTGTGGAAAGACAGACAGACTGACAGACAGACAGCGTGATTCCTATATACTACCCCAATCTTTGATTATGGGACAGGGAACATTAAACAATCTTATTTTTAAACCTGGCCTTAAAGTTAACTTATTTTAATCAAAATCCATATATTAATTATGTAACATGCCTTTTATAGAGAGATGAAAAGTTAAGAGAGAGTTTAACATCTGCTACATGTACTGGTTTTTATTTCATGGATATTATATCATGTTTTTTATTAATATTATTTATTGGAGACCAGTGTATGTTTTAATGATTTTCTATAAACCTGTTTGAAGCATTGTTCTCTATAGTGATTGCCTGTTATACCCACTTCCTCTTATATCTTAAAACAGACATGAAACAATCATACACGAATTTTACTGTTTATCAATATTTTTTCTTGTCTATAGCAAATCTACTTTTGAAATATAAATCAAAACTGAAAGAAAAGAATTTAACTTTGATATATATAAAATTCAAGTTATTTGCAAGGGCCCTACACATTAAATTACATTCTAATATAAGTCCTTTAATCGCCTTGTGTCCATAATCATGGTAAATCCGCATATAGACTCCTGGGTATTGTCAAGTTAATTGACGGTACTTTTGATAACGTCACAGACAGTTTGACAACAGTTTTTGCAGCATCATAGAACGAAATGTCATACTTTACGATGTAAAATGGCTGTTTCACCTAAAAATACAAGACCAATTCATCTCTTCTGTATCCTTAAGTGTCATATTTGAATCGAAATAATTCACGGGAGCGTGAATATGGGTAAAATATTTGCCATAAAGGGCAAACCATGGTAAAAGCGCCATATAATCACGCTCCCATGTATTATTTCTTAATTTTTTGAAGGAATTTTGAAAAAGAAAAAAACTAGACATGTCAGATGTATTTTTGAAACATTGATGCCTGAATGGAGCTAGGCCTAGCAGCAGCAAAGTAAAAACCTACAGCATTATTTATTTACTAGTATATATATTTTCTAATACCTCATGAGAGCTCTCACCACAGAGAAACAAAAGCCAAGTCATTTGGTATAATGGACTAATCAGTACATGCACTAAATAAATATTGAAGTTTTAAACAAGGGTAGTGAGAGCTCAGAAACCATATAGATGATCCAGGCCACATCCCTCACCAGTTTTTTTTTTAAAGTTGCAAACTATAGAACAATTGGCAGATAGAAATGCATCTATCTCTAATGATATGCCAAGTTTAAACCGGTTTTGGCCCGTTAGATAAATTTTCTTTATTCAACATATGTTGAATAAAGCCCCGTGCTATTACCCGCCAAATCTTTTCGGAATACAATTCTCTGCGTTTATCATCTATCATTAGAGAAAAAGATTATTTTATCCCGATTATTACCACATTTTATCCACTCTCGATAGTAAAATTTTAAATTTTAAAATGCTCGGCAAGCCTCGCAATTAAAATTTTTAAATTTAACTATCTCTGTTGGATAAAATATGGTAATGAACGGAATCTTGTGGTGTAATCTATATATTAACCATAGTTAACCATGTCATAACAAATACATACCATAGTATTTAATGTATCTAATTTTTGGGCTATAGTATTTATTTACAATGACAATTTTTTCATATTAACTTACTGCAGAGTACCATGGTGTACTTTTCTTCTTTTTCTCTGTCTTTTTAGCAGATGCTGAGCTAGCTGCTTCATCTAAGGACCGAGAAGGATCACTTAAACCATTTTTTAGTTCACTTTTATCGACAGTTAAACTGAGATCAAATGATTTTTCAGAACACTTGTCAATGATATTGTCTAATGACTTCTCGAATGAATGCTCCCTGGAATGTGTCCGTTGTATCTCAACACTGCTTCTACTTCCTGGTGAGTCGGATGATTTCTCGATCACAATGGACGACCTATTACTTCCATTGCCACCTTTGAGTACTGATGCTGTACTGCTTGCCTTTGTCATATGCACATCACTCGCTTTTGATCCAGATGCTAAGCTAGCAGAAGATGAACGTTCTGACCTTGCAAAACTACCATCTGCAGTTGCCGGCCTTCCTGTAAGACCTGCTGATGATGCCCTTTCCCCTCGTTTGACTGAACCTGACCTCTGTAGTTTATCATTATGACATTCGCTGGTGTCAGATTTACTGACATTTAAAACATCAGCCGATTTTTCGCTTTCATCGACAGAAAATCTAATAGTGGTTTCCACGTAGTCATTTGAAGTTTTTGAAGGACTTGAGGACTTCCTGTATGAATAAAATGAAAATGTATTTGGAGTTTAGAAATCAAATCATATTTTTCTGTACAAATGTGCTGTAGATTTACTTGTGTTCCTAAAATTTAGGGTAACAAGGTCAATATTTTTTATATCCAGTTACATATAATATATATGTTTTTTTTTATTGTTGTATAAGAAAAATCTGAATGATCTGAAATATCTTTTAAATGTGTATAATTTCTCAGTTCTGTTACATATGGCACTTCGAGAGCGCCCTCATCATTTTTTGTGTCTACTAACAGTAAGTGCCTACCTCAAATCTTCTATGAAGAAGGCAGATATTTATTTTTGTTTGATTTTTAAATGTACTGAAAAGGCAAGTTTTAATGAGACCCCTTTCAGCAGTGAATCTAAAGTTACATATACATGTAGTTTCTACTATAAGAACTAAGTTGGTTATGAAATTTCTAACATCAAGCTAAATAAATTTTGGAAATGTTTGAAAACAAGGCTTTCAGAGTTTTGTAACATTTGAAAATCTATTTAAAAAGATGTGAGAAATTTCATAATTAACGTGTTTAAGTTGTAGAAAATGCTACTCTAATGACAAAGTATTATAAAATCCCGAGGATTAAGTTTAGAATAGATTTGGCGGGGAAATTCGCGTGAGTTGTTCTTTCTTTAGAGATGAGAAATTTTTTTATCACATTGTTCAAACATTGGTTAAATTTGCCAGAAATTAGATAAAGATTTGTTACCGGACATTTGATCTGATGAAGTTGGAAAATTTAACAGACTAAATTTAAGCCCCATTTACATGCACAAGATTTACACCAGTATGAAAATTTACACATGTGTAAACTACACCAGTGTGTAAAAGTATTTTTGCTATGCATTTACATGCATTTGATCTGAGGTGTGTATTTTAATTGAAAAGCTTATTACAAGAAGTGAAAATGGTAAAAAAAAAACATGTAGAAAATAAAAAGTTTTCGCTAGATCTTGCAAATTTGCAGAATGATAGAAGCATATAAAGTTGTACTGTATCTTTTTTTATTTTTTCAATCAGAGTCCAACTTGCCCCATAAAAAGCCTAAAAAGGCAAAATTATACAAAACTGTCACATAAGTCTGAATTTCATAGAAATAATAGTTCAGTGTGTGTGCATCAATTTCATGATGCAAATCAAGTTGCAATCTTGACCCTTTTCTTCCATTTCATAGACAGAAACAGCATTTTGCACAGTGTGCATTCTTAAGTTTGCATTTAAATGCTCAAAATGCATAATGTGTAAATTTACACATGTGCAAATATACATTTACACTTGCCCCTGACCTCATGCAAATTTACACCCTTTGTTAAGTTTACACATGTATGCAGTTGAATTTACATGCAGTAATTGCACACCAGTGCAAATATGCATAACTATGTAAAAATACACATGTGCATGTAAATGGGGCTATATATGTACTATTTTTATGTAACTAGGAGATGAAAATTAGACTTTGAAAAACTGAAATTATCATTAAACAGCAACCAACTTTGTTATCAGTAAAATACAAACCTGAGGCAAATTTACTAGATATGTCAGTTGGTTCAACTGTATTTCATTGTCACAGTCAGTAAGCTCTGTCTCGCCACTCTATATGATTTTAGTACTTTGAAATATTCAATTATTGAATTTTTTCTGTGCAAATTTAAATTTATTTTGCAGAGGTTTAAATAAATTAAGAAGATAACCTTCAGTCATTAATAACATGTGGAACACTTTATTAGAGTTTCAGTATCATCAGTCCAATAGACAATATGATAGAAATGGCACTAATAATTCGGTAATTGATAACAATGATGTCATTTGTATTCAAGAAAAAATATACTGTACTGCACAAATCGTGGTAATGAAAAGAAAATATCGAAAACATTCATTTCATAATATATTCATAAGTAAACATTTAAAATAAACGACATCAACTGAAACTTTGAAATTAATGATGATGAAATACCTACTCAATTATTTTCTGTAAAAGTCAAAATATTTCAATATTTGAATGCAAAACTACACTTTGCCTTCTTTTCCTTAGTTGTAGAAAAAGGCATATGTCCTTTCAAAAATAAATATACTAGTTTCTATTTTTTGTTCAAAATATATATACTAGTTTCATTTTAATTATTCTTACTTGTTACTATAGATATTTACTTACCCAGGGGATTCACTACTCATGTCGGACTCCGTAATATTCATATACGGTTCCTCAATCTCCTCTGGTAAAGGACTGTGTTCTCCTGACTTCTTTCTGAAACATTAAATAACGAATATCCATCAGAAAACATCATAGAAAGCCATATGGTTGTGAAGATTTTTATGGTATTGATCACATAGAATCCTAAAATAACTTGGTTATAATTCAATCATGTACAATTACGGCAATACAAATGTCTATGTCGCTGTGACTAATGTTATTTCACTGTTTATCTCTATGGTGTGTTGAAAGGATAGACTTCCGAACAAATATTTCTATAATCTTCATTAAACAGTTTCATTGAGATTGTTTCTGCTGGTAATAATACAATTTTCTCAATACAATTACAGGAGTTATGTCCCTTTAACACTATTATGTGAAACCTAATGTGATAAAAATACATTTCAATACATGACAATATCAATTTCATTTCTGGGAAAAATAGAGGAAAACATGAAAGCACATGGTTCATGATGAACAAATTTGGTTTCCTCATCGTTCACAGAAATATATATTAACTCTGGAATACTTAAATTTTTTCATTTAGTCATATAAGGATAATTGAATTGTAAAAATATGTATTTAGACTTGCTGAAATACCAGTAGTCATTTTTAATATTTTATCAGAAATGGAGATTTTTAACACTTTGGCATGCTATAACCATTCAGGTATTTCTTGATAGTATTGGAAAGACTGCTTTCTCTGATAAAAAAACACAATATGAAAAGCTTTAATCAGTTTAAATCGGTCAATAACTTTGAGAAGCCTTGGCTCATACTGTTGAGGACCAAAAAATAGTTAGATAATGGTCAGAATTCTACATTCAAAAGTTTTAATTGTGTTTAAATATAAGTGTGATATACCGGTACTTAAATAAGAGTACCCATTAAACATGTCTTATTAAAAAGAATGTAAGGGTTCTAAGATTATTTCAAGATATTATTAAGATTTTTTAAATGGATTTTTAATGAAAGCCGCAAATTCCAAATTCCAGGGCTGATTTGACTTTACTAATAATTGGTAGGTACCAATGGGGTTTAATTAGGAACTGGATTACACTTTTCAGTAGGAGTGCTTCAGATTTGTCATAAAATGGTACACACGAAATTGGGAAGGAATGCTAGGAGTGGAGCAGGAAAATCCATAAACTTTCCCAATTAATTTGAGAGAAACGTGCAGCCATTTTTAGAATATTTGTAAAATATTTTTTCATCTTTGAAACAGAAAAGTATAGAAAAATTGAAAGGATTGCGGGAAAAGTACCTCCATTGTGGACCCTCTCCTTTATTGCGAAGGAGAGATCTACAATAGATTCTGCTTTTAACGATAATATGGGTAGGTAATTGGAAATAGACAAAATGCCAAAAAATCTTTCTATATGGTTGCCTGATCCATCCCTATGTGGTACATATCGTTTTGAAACAGCCCATTGAGAAAATGAAACTTGTATTTGTTCAATCATCAAGCTTTGATAACATATATGTAAAAGTCAAGAATTTGATCCTTATATAAACATGAAATGATTATTTTTCCATTTATATTGATTTTCTTATTGCTTAAGAATATCTAAATCAATGTAAAATAAATTCGACCTGGTAGTAAAATATACTACCAAGCAAAGGAACAGTAGATTCTACAAACCCAATACAAAATAGTTACTGTTTGGAAAGTCAGACACAAAATAACAGAAATTAAGAAATTCATCGAGAACACTCAAACTAACATAGGCACTTGTTTCATTAAAAAAAAATCCACCCTCTCCCTCTCTTGGAGAAGAAGAAAGGGAGAGGGAAGATTTTTTAATGAAACAAGTGCCTGTGCTGAGTATCACTGCATTGATTTGCATTGAACAAATAATTCTTTAAGGGAGTACGAGTCTCAAAAATTTTGTAATTAGAATTAAAATTCTTACCTTTTGTCTTGAAGAGCACATCTAATGAAACAACTTGAGCAAAAAATTTTGAAAATCCATGTAGGAATTTTTGAGTTATTAAAAAGAAGTCAAAATTTTGGCGGAAA